>JABAYD010110491.1:0-17264 GCA_014822095.1 Diplotaxis tenuifolia
TTTTTTACGAAAACTTGACAGTGTGAATTTCGGTTCTCACAATTGTTCGCTTCTGGTGATGAACCATTGGGTGAGTGGGTCAACTCCTATCATAAAATCAAGACTACAAGAGCGATTATCGCCGCACTCGAACCTGAAGAAGTTGAGTTCATTCGGAACTCAACATTTGGGAGGATTCTTGCGATTGATGACAACCCGCCGTTTTTTGGGGCATTTGGACAGTACATCATCGTGAGGCTCCTCAAGGTCAATAAAAAGTACGAGTTTTGGATTCTCTTTGCGGGAAACCCTATTAGAGTGTCCCTTCGAGAGTTTCCAATCGTCACCGGTTTGAACTGCTCGAAGATCCCGCTCCAGAAGAAGAAAAAGAATCCGCTTAAAGAGAAGCTTTACTGGAACGAACTCTTTGGATCGTTGAAGTTCTGCACCGTCGCAACAGCCATCGACATGTTGCAGAACAAGGTCGTAAAAACAAGAGAATTGAGGATAAAAATTGTGTGTCTTGCCATCACCTCGTCGATTCTCTTTGCCTCTTCACACAGTCCCCGTATCATCCCGGAGCATGTTGAGTTGATTCGAGATCTAGATGAGTTTCTCGCATTCCCCTGGGGCAGAGCCTCGTACCAAACACTCACGGCATCACTAAATGGGAAAGATGAGATAGCACTATCAAAAACGTCCATCGCGATTCGTAGTTACGTTGAGGCAATTCGATTGATTATGCTCTCTGCCATCCCACAGCTTAAGGAAGAAGTCACCCAATCTGAACGTGTTGTTATAGTGGATTCAGAAAGCGACGGTGAGACCCAAACAGGCCAAGAGACATTGACAGAGGATGAGAACGTGGCAGGACAGGGGAAACCACCTCAGGAGACAAAGTATTGTCTCATACCCGGTCACGCTAAGACCATAGATTATGAGTGCAAGGTACATGTTAATGCTAACATTTTCTTTACATGTTACCAATATTATGTAATAGGTAAACTTCAACATATTAGAAAGCAAAATTTTTTTTAGCAGTATATAGTTATGTTAGAAGTCAACCCCAAAGATGTTGTCATCCATAATTTTTCATAACTGCTAACAGATCATATTTCAGTTAAACTATTAGAAGGGATCGTCACTAACTATACTAATTCATCGTCACCGATATGTTTATCGGTAAAACTAATGTTTAACTGGTAATCATTTTGTTTTACTTAACCATTCACCTGTTCGTGTGTATTGCAGGTGCCAGTGAAGTCTATTCTCGATGATCCGTATGAAGATTGGTCTGTTGGCTTAGATTTCCAATGGATTGATGAGACTCAAGATCTGGCTGTCGAGAACATGGTCCGATTGATCCTTGAGGGTTTTGTTTTTAGGAAGGAAATGTTTAAAGGTGGTCTTAACGCTCTTGATCTTTCACGGTTGAGGGGAGAAAAGAATCTGAAGGAGAAAGAACCGAAAGATAAAAATGACAAGGATCATGTTACAAATCCTTCAGAATGCGAGGGATCATCTGAGTATCACGGCATGATTCTCTCATTGGAAAAGCGAATATACCAAGCTCTGGATGTGAAGTTTGAGAAACTTGTTCCTCCTACTAGTCAATCTCAGCAAGTTGCCCTCCTCTAGTCTACCATTTCACGATGCCTCCAGGACTTGGACAAGAAGATCGGTGATTCTATAGGTCGTCAACTTAAGGATATGCAGGCCGCGATAATTAAGGGTGTAATTATGCCATTGGCGGCCCGCGATCCACTTGCGATGTTCTAGCTGGGAACCCACCAATGCTAGGCCTGCCACCATCGCATAACCAACAGAGCGACCCGTGTATCATTTCACAACCCCATCAGAAGCTGCTGATTCCCGCATCAACGATGTGCTGCGCGATCTGAACGTAGCTTCTGATGCTTCTCTCCCTGCAACAACAGCAGCAGGACCGGCCTCACTTGATCAAGAAGGACCCAACGCTGATGACTCCGCACCTATGGATGAGGTAAGTACTTAACTTGGAGTATAAATGTTAGTTTATCTGCTAACAACTGATAAACTTTCTCATCAGTCGGAGCAGCAAGTAGAAGAGCAACAACGGATCTTAGGAGCAGGACCCGTCTCACCAGATCAAGAAGGATCAAACGCTGATGAATCTTCACCTATGGACGAGGTAAATACATAACTTAGAGTATAATATGTTAGTTTTGCTGCTAACAATACTATAGCTATATTATCAGACGGAGCAGCAACTGGAAGAGCAACAAGTGGACGCTAACAAAAACACGGAGCAGGCACATCTCCCCCAGCCAAAGATAGAAGTTGGTTGCTAACTTTTTATGTGAACTCCAAACTAACAAAATTGCGCATCTGTGCAGGCACATCTCCCCCCAGCCAACGCCACCGAAATATTGAACGTGCACCCAATCTCTGATGACACACAACCCCCAGTCAAGCATATTGAGGGAAATGTTAAAGAAACTACCTTGACAGCTCAGGTAAACTTTTTTATTCAACCGCTAAGATATAACTTATCCGCTAAATATTTACATATGAGTTACTCTGTAATGTCTCTCCCACCTTGTCTGTTATATTCAAGGAAAACAATCAAGCCGCTGATGTTGAACCTACTGTAAACCAGGAGACCATGTCAGAAGAAGTTGATATGGACGAGGTAACCCTTTTGTTTTTTTCCTTGTTATCTTATTAGAAGCAACGGGTTGTTTTCTCTCGCGCATTGCTAATGCATGTTCACACAAATTCAGATGCAAATACCTTTTTATCTGTTCGAAATGCCGTCTTTCTCACTCAGACTATCGCAGGAGGATGCACCCGTTTCCAAGGAACACGCAGAAGAGGCTGTGGAGCAGCGTAAGAGCAAAAGGGCAAAGGTCGCTCCGGTTCTTCTCCAAGACTACAAATGTGATCCTAAAGTAACAACTGGTATATCCATAATACCCGATCTTGACCAACGTTTTGAGCTTATGGAGCAGAGGGTGCTAAATGAATCATACGTAAATAACAATATGTGATTATCGTAACAACTACGTTTTTCTGTAACCTTCAAAACATCTTATTATCAATTAATTATATATGTTACAGGATAGTGGTTCTAAACACGGGGTATGCGTTGACTCCGGCCAATTTTTGTGATATTGCTCATCGCAAGACCATATTACCCTCAGCTGTCGTGGACGCCCTGATCGGAGTTGTGTCTCGTGGTTCTGCCTCTAGTCCCAAAGTTGCTATATATGACACAACCCTTCCAGTGTCGTTAATGAACCACCACTCTCGCTTTGTCAAAACAACATCAAAAGACCGTGTGAAGCTTAAGTTCAACAATGTCCCACTGGAAAGCCCCATTCTGAAGGCCCCTGAGAGGATATATTTCCCATTTAACATTGACAGGAAACACTGGGTTGGAGTCTGCATCGATGTAAAAGCGAACACTCTCCATGTTTTGGACTGCAAGACTTCTCTTCGAAGTGACAGTTTGCTGAAGAAGGAGCTTACTCCAATTGCTAACCTCATACCATATGTTTTCAAGCATCTTGGATATACAGAAGGTAACGCTGGGATGAAGGCCTTTACAGTTAATTTACCACTTAGCAGTTAACATACAAACTTGAAAACAAAACATAAATGTAATTTATTACTTAGCAAAATTGAAAACAAAACAAACTTGACAACAAAACATAATGTATTTTATCTCTTAGCAGTTATCATACATGCTTAGCGACGACGTGGTTTGTTACTTTAAATTCATCTCGGATTGTAAAATTTTGCGATCCATTTCTTAAGTCTAATGTTATATAAACATGCTTAGCAGTATAGTGGTTTGTTAGTCAAAAACTCGACATTAGATAACATCTTATGATAGTAAGCTATTAGTTCTGTGTTAAGTAACTTAAATGCTAAAAGTCATATTGTGCGTCAACACACATTTTAACGGTTAAGTCCTAGGATTCCAGTCAAATTATCAATTGCCGTCATATCCATGAAGCAGTCAACATAGAATCTTAGAAACATAACATAGTTAAGAGTTCATAACATAACATATTGCAACAAGTGGATAACAGAAAATGGGTGAGTAGATCCACACCCTCCATTGCACATAGTATGTGTCAATGTAGGCAGCTTTGGGGAACATAGTTTTAGTACATCATAACAAGAGTTCATACCATTAAAAAGAGAGAAAAAAGAAGACCGCCCCAGATCTGGCCATTACAAAAGGAACACTACAACTCCACTCACCCCTACATAGTCTACTTCTTCATCTTCAGATAGCCATCTTACATGTGACCTTGTTATGGTCAGTTCCTCCACATCTGCTGCAAGTCCTGCGGCGCTTGAAACCACCAGTCGTCTGCATTCAACAAATATTTTATATGTCACCAGTTTTCGTATCAGTTAACTGACAAAATAAACGCTAAAACTTAAACTGACTTAAAAAATGTACACAAACCTTGAACTCTCCACGGGATGGAATCCTTGCCTTTCTTGGCCTCCTAGGGGGACGGCGAGTTGCTGGAGGGCGAAGGTGGACATCCTCTCCTTCAACACCAAACTTAAAGTCAGGAATTTTGGCTTGATCCACCGGTTTGATGCTCCCACCGTATGCGGCAGCCCAGTATGCGTTTGTGTAAAACACAGAAACCTTACTCTCCACAGACTCCCTTGCGTAAATAGCTGCTGACACAACATGCGCACATGGGATGGCCAGCGCCTCGAACTCCTTACAAGAGCAAGTCTTCTTTTCAAGATCCACACGGTAGTACATCCCATTGTAATCAACTACCTCATACTCATTCGCGATTATGTGTTTGTTAGCATATCCGGTGGAGTCGGTGAATTTCTTAGTCAAGAAATCGGTAACTTTCGGAGTTAGCGCCCCAATGTTATTTGCAGCTGCTTCACGTCTAACAGAGAACCAACCCATCATCATTGAACTGATATACTCCAGCAGCGGGACAATTGGGTATTCACGAGCCTCAGATAGTGCCGCATTAAGTGATTCAGCAAGGTTACTTGTCATAATGTTGTACCTTTCTCCAGCAAAACAAGACCTAGCCAATTTTCCAGTCCGATTCGGATCAGATAATCCGCACAAGCACTGTCCACTACCTTGATCTCGTTGAAGTGGATGTAGAAATCCTCCAACCTGTAAGCCCGCGCTGCTTTTCCCAAGATGTAGAGCAAATGTTTCTTCTTGAAGATGGACTGGACGTTCCTCTGGAGATGTAGCAAACAAGCACAACGCTTTGCCATTGGATAAACCTAATAAATGAACACAAACAGATCATCAATGTAACGTCAATATTAGCAGATAAATAAGTATTTATCATTTCACTTTTTCTAACTTTGTTTAATCTTACACGGATAACCGTCACACTAAATTGCTAAGCTATTAACGGCTAAATATAAAGTTATATAACCAGTTAAAGCCAACATAGCGATATCATTAAACTAGCAGTTAACCTAAACTTTTACATTTTACCACTATCACACCCGTTAACTGATACACATAAAGTTAGCAATTCCGCGAAATGTACAAAAACATATTACACTGAATTGCTAACCTACGTTTTAGTTACAAAGCAGCTAAGCTAACAATTATCTAACCAGTTAAAGCCAACCTAGCGATATTATTAAACTAGCGCTTAACCTAAACTTTTACATTTTACCACTAACACACCCGTTAACTGATACACATAAAGTTAACATTTATCTAACCTTAAATGTTCAAGTGGTAAAGGTAATAGATGCTTACCCTGCGTATTACAGAGTAGATAACATTGTGTCTGTCTGAGACAAATACAAGGTTCTCAGCATCAGGCACCACGACAAGGAGCTTGGTGAAGAACCACGTCCACGAAAGGTCATTCTCGCTATCGACAACCCCAAATGCAATTAGGAATATTTGATAGTTCCCATCTTGTGCACTTGCTGTGAGCAAACACCCAACAAACTTCCCCTTCAAGTGAGTCCCATCAATGATAATCACCTTTCTCATGAAAGAAAATCCTGTGATGCTTTCCCCAAAAGACAGAAAGAGGTACTTGAAATGCTGCGTACCATCATGCCCTTTGTTTGTCTCCAATGCTACCAGAGTCCCAGGATTCGCAACGGCCAAAAGCTGGAGGTAGGAAGGTAAAGTTCTATACGCTTCCTCAGCATTCCCACGTCCATTCTCAATAGCAATCTCCCTTGACTTCCAAGCAGTCCAGTAAGATATCGGAACACTGTGGTCCGTCCTCATCATCTCCCTTAGAGCTCTGGGTCTTGGTCCACTGCCTGTGCCAACGTACTTGCTTCGCATAATACCTCCCACAATTGAGGAGGTTGCATGTTTCCTAAACTCACCCCTCTCCTCCACAGTGCAACGGTGGTTTCCCTCCAACGTCTTGATTTCAAACCGCTCGCAACCAGGGATCTTAGTTGCGTACACACGCCATTCACAGTTTACTCCGATGCACTTTAGGACAACCCTCCCGATCTCAGACTTCTTCACAAAGTATCTGAACTTGTTAGCCAAGGCATAGAGCGACATGTGGACTTTGAAAGCCTCACGGTCGACAAAGACTTGCCCAACAAAGAGATGATCATTCTTTCCCATTCCATCAGCACCTGCAAACATATTTAAACATATGCATTTAACAGTTAACACAACTCTTATTAGATAAATATAAAGGTATCACTCTAACAAGCCGTTAACTTAAACTTAGAGGTATCACTTAACAAGCCGTTAACTTTAACTTTTAATTTTACCAATATCACATCCATTTAACGGTTAACATAACTATTAATGGTTAAATGTAAAGTTATATAAAACCGATTGCTAACCTAGACGTATCACTTAACAAGCCGTTAACCATTATCATTAATTTTACCAATATCACATCCATTTAGTGTTAGCAATTACTCGATAACTTACCTTGTTCATCAAAATCATCAGCATCATTTTGTTCTTGTTGGACATTAGCTCCATCAATGTTTTCATACCCAGAACCAGAACCAATATGAGAGCTGAAGAACTGACCACCACCATTTTCTGCCTCAATTCATTATCCCTTTCCCTTTATCAGCTGATCCCCCTTGTCTTTCATTACCGCCAGCCGTTACTGTCATCAAAAAAAATTAGCAGTCAACAACCAAGTTAACAATCTTTTATTAACACCATCTAACTGAGCAAAGGTAAACAATAGACTTTTGTTTTCATTACCTATGGCTAAGATGAGGTTTCCGTCTGCTGGTTGTTGAGTAGGCATTTCTCCAACGATGTTCACACCATCATGCACTTCTGAGAGCCTGATCTCACCATCAGCATTTGGTGTGAAGACATCCACATCTTTAGATAAATCAGTCTCGGAAGGGGTGACAGGGAGGTCCGTTAGCGGCTGGTGTATCTGACTCGGTGTCAGACGCACAGCGTTCCTTCTGATCTCCTCCATCTGCTCATTGGTGCAGATGGACATCAACTTTTCTTCACTTACTTGTAGATACCCAGCCACACGAAATTTTGTCAAAGAAATGACCAAAGTTAGCATGTAAATATATATATTAGCATTCAATATTCGTCTTAGCATTCAATCTTTATATACAAAGAGAATACATGAATAACCTCTCCAAGGGATAGGTTTAGGTGGAACAACCTATGTCCCGTCCCCTGTCAGGCCGAACTCCTGACGACGCATTAGGCGGTAGCTACCAACTTCCATGTTATCGAAAGCTACGCACATCGTCAAATTAACGAAGTCCATCATGGCTGCCATGAAGAGTTCCACATCTCCGTCTTCTAGTATGTCCACAGGTGGTGTGGTCAAGTCTCCAGAAACCTTCATCCAGTCTGGCTAGTCATAGGTCAAGGCCACTGGTTCGGAAGGGAGTACATCATACCTACTCCTCACCATTTCCATCAAGGCGTCGTAGGTTTCATTCTCTCTCAACACAACATCGTGTTTCACATGGGTGTGGTCCATGTCGAACCTCTATACTCTTGGGGCAAGTCTTGCCCAGTCACCAACAACAAGTCTCACAAGATGTCCCGTTGCTTGGACTTGAACAAATTCGTCTTCTCCTGCATCAAAAACCACTCTCAAATGTCATTACTAATGTTGATATCAGAAAATTTCATTCCTTTCCTATAAAAAACACAAACGTTCTTGATGAATTTATCTGAGAAAAAGTCATACCTTTCCTCTAAGAGAGAATGAACACTGTCAAACGAGTTTCTAACTTCTCAACTCTCAATCACAATTTTCGTTCTCACTCACCAATCTATCACCCCTCCGCTCAGTATATATATGCTAATCTATAGACCCTAGTATCAATCCCACAACCCAATACAAAACCAAAGATACACTTACCGAAGCAATAAAAGTTATAACGAGAAAATTTCCCCTCTTTAGCCAGCAGATTCTCGGCTCCGAACCAAATGACATCATAACGAGGAAAATCCCTTCTTTATCCAGCGGTTCGTCGTCTCTGACGTAATTTTCTATCTTATTCACTTTTCTGTACACGCCTAAACCCCATTTCCGTATATCGGCGCTCTGACACACATCGAACAACCCGTATCAAACTCACGCGATCTAACCTAAAGGCATTTCCGTCAAACTATAGCTGAAAGGTTACTCCTTTTCTCCATGTTGAATTCCATGGTCATTTCGGAAATATGGGCTTGTCACTCTTATAATTTAGTTTTTAAGAATTTATAGATTAAATTTTGACTAGTAAGAGTTTATAAATTAATTTATAAAGGATTACAAAACGGTTTATAAGGCTTATAAGTTGATTTATAAATGCTTATAACATCTGTAAACCCTTAAAAATCATATAATAAGAATTTTATCATAAGTAAAAATGAAATCATACACATTAATAAATTAACTTCTAAAACCTTAACTTAATTTATAAACCCTTAAAAACCAGTTTATACATTAACTTAGAAACTTTAATTAATTAGTTTATAAACCTTTATATATCAGTTTACAAACCTTTATTTATTAGTTTACAAACCTTATACATCATTTTATAAACTCATATAAATAAGTTAGTCTTTACAAAATAGTTTTTAAACCTTATAAAATTGGTTTATAATCATTTCTAAGTTATTTTTAAACTTTTATAAATTCTTATAAATCAAAATCCAATTTATAAAATTAATAATTAACCTTATAAATTCTATAGTTAGTTTATAAACCCTTTTAAATCAGTTTATAAGCATTTATAAATAAATTTATAGACCATTATAAATAAAATATGTGGTTAGTTGATCTTTCCTACGGTTTATCTATAGCACTTAAACATTATAGCTGACTATTTTTTTCCTCAGATTCGCTTCTTGCAAATTCTTCCATACTCGTATTACTTTTGCAAGGACTGCGACTGTAGAATTCTTGATTACACGTAAATTTTTACCACACTCCAATCTCTAGTTATTTTCTCCTTCCTCTTCTGTTTCGTTAGCTCATAATAATGTCTGTTGTTTGATATCCTTTTGTCTGCTGCCTTTGATTACAGTGCGCATGTAAGCTGTAACAGCTGCCCTCATAATGCAGTTCGACATTTCTGTTGGTGGAACAAGGTGACTTACCAATTTTTTTGAAAGCAGGATCACCATTTTAAACTGGTTTTGTCCTTCTGATTTTTTGTTATTTCCAATCTTGCTAGAATGTGGGCAGACCAATAACAGCATATGGAGGTTACGAACCGGGTAAAAGAGCCATGGTTTTGCTTAAACAAAAAGTTCTGAAAGACATCCTCATAAGACGCACTAAACTGGGCCGAGCAGCTGATCGTGCCCTTCCTCCTAGAATCGTATGTTGCTTTGTCTCCCTTGTCTTATGTAAATGAAGCTCCCTGCATCCGCATCCTAGCTTCACCTTTACAGAGAAGAGAGAGGGAGAGGGAGAGGGAGAGGGAGAGGGAGAGAGAGAGGGAGAGAGAGAGAGAGAGAGAGAGGGAAAAAAACTTAAATAAGAAACTTGCAAACTAAGTAACCCCTTTTTCTTCTTCTTGAAAGAAGATCAGCTACGTTTGATGTTCCTCAACAACCACATTGTAGAATTTCTGAATATCAAAAAGCATTCTAAACATTCTCTCATCATCACGAGTCACAAAGTTAATCGCCACACCTTTCGTCCCAAACCTCCCACTTGTTCCAATACGGTGAAGGTAGTTCTCAGGCTGAGTTGGCAAGTCAAAGTTGATGACCAGAGACACTTTCTGCAACTATTCTCTTTTGTGCATTTTCAACTACACAAAAGCAAAGATCCTTTTCTTTTACTTCATTCAGTCCATCAAAAGAGAGTGACTAAAGATCTGATAATAGAGAGAATTCACCTTTTTGGTTAATCTGACTGGCGTAAGATGAATATAGTTTTGGAACGGTGAAGCTGAGGAAGAAACATGTTTCCGCAACAATGACATACTTTGTGTCAATTCTACTACTAGATACTTAGTTACAACTACAAGATTACAAAGAACCAGTTGGGAACAATGTTAACATCTTAGTGTTCCAACAATCATATACCTAAAGCACATAGCCTCCATAATGTTATGAGGTAACCATATTCTGTCGAACAGAATCTGTTCCTATTAGAACAAAGGGTGCCACCTGACATCATAGTAAAATAACAGCATAAGGACAAGTTGAAAACATTCATAGAGAAAAGTTTTGTGAGAATGAAGCTTTTAGTAAATTGTACTCGGAGTGTCATTGCTGGTTCGCCAGAGAAAAGCTGGCTCATCTTTGAAATGGCCAAATTAGTGATGGGAAGCATTCTTCTAGCTACTCGTAACACATCCTCTTCACTCACTTTAACCTCTCTCCGCTCTGCTTCTCCAGCTAGCCTTTAAATTGTATCATATTGATCAATTACAATCTGTTTCATCTCATGTACAAGACGAACCCCAAAAACAAGAGATAGTACCTTTGGCGAAGAGTGTGTGACAAAAACGATACCCCAAGAAACAAAAGTCCAACATGAGAAACCGCTGAGAAAACACTTCAAACAAACACACACACAAGATTTCATCATGAACTCATGTGACAAATGACTGAAGCTAGAAAGATAGAGTGAACTCAATGGTACCTAAAGCTAAATCCTTTAGCAAAGCAGGAAGATAAGAAACATAAACATCCAAAACCAAACCAAAGGTTCGACTTTGCAACATCTCTCCACATGATTAGATCGTTGAAATTCTCTATAATCCGCTCCAAATCACCTTGACAAACATCTTCACCTGTTCTCGATGGTGTTCTCGGCGGGCGGACGACCGCTTCTAGGTTTAATATTCTTCAACTGTCTCAGCCTTACTCGGAGTCTCGACGAAGCACGGTAGTGATCGTTCGCCGGAGGTGGCCGAGTTCTCGGAAGGTGGCCAAGTTCGCCGGAGAAATTGACTAGGGGTGTGATATAGTATTTTGTCTATTAAAATTTTATGGGTAAAATTGGTTAAGGTATATATGAAATATGGTACGGGAAAAATGTTATATTAGGCAAATTCCCTCAAATTTTTGCTTTCCAAATATTATTAAGATTAATTTTGTAGTTACCTTCCTTTTGTTTTTTCAAAATAACACATTGAAAAAAAAAAATTTGTAGCATCGTTTGACCATTGAAAAGTCTGAAAATTTGAAGCATATTTAAACTATTAATTTTAATCAAACAATCTTGCTTGTTATTTCATTTAATTTCTTGAAAAAAATACAAATGTAATCATGTTGGTTTTTAAGAAAATGAAAAAGAAAAAAACTTTTAAGCAATGACCTGTCTTTAGTGGAATACAAAAGAAAATAAAAGTCAAAGAAAACACACAAGCAATCGTTAAGTTACAGAAGAGTTTAGTGACGAACAGAGATATTACTTGTTCGTCTTATTTTCAACAAATTTGCACAAAGATTACTTGAAATATACAAGCATACGTTTAATGATCACTTCAGAGAAAAACGGTAAAATGGTAAACAGTTTGCTCCATCGACTCCAACGTGTTGGTTCACTTTCATGGGACGTCTAGGTGCGTAGTTATCTGCTCCCATATATCTGCAAACCTCTGTAGCGTAGTTATTATGTGAAGCTTCTAGCCTACGCAATGTACTTACCCATTCATTTTGCTCCTTGTTGCATAAAAACGTTCCCAACATTTTGAGGGTAAGAGGAAGACGATTCGCAACTTGGACAGCAAGAAACGAAAGATCCTCGAAGCCAGGAAGAGGCTTTGTTTGCTTGAAAGCAAACTCCGAGAATAAAGCAAGAGCTTCTTCAAATTTAGGACACTCATGCTCGTATATGTGTTTCACTCCACATTGAGTAAGCAATGACTTGTCTTTAGTGATTACAATGACTCGACTTCCTGGACTGAACCAACTGGCTTCTTTGATTATACCTTTTAGCTGGTTAGTCCCATCCACACCATCAACAACAAGCAGAACTTTACGGTGTATGATCATATCCTTGATGGAATCAATAGATCTCCCATGGAAGCTACTCTCTTTTAAAGCTTCGCGAGCGAGATCAGACACTAATGAATTTGGTTTGTAGTTGATACCTTGTGTTTGTGTTCGGATCTGGTTTGTAATGAAAAAATGGTGCTGAAACTGAGGTGAAATATCATCATAAACGTGTCTTACAAGACTTGTCTTCCCAACACCCTCAACTCCACAAACTCCAATTATTGTAGACTTTGCATTCAACGTTAATGCTCGAAGATCTTCAACACATGAGCTTCTCCTAATGTCACTATCCTCTCTTGCTGATGATTTCCCTAGCAAAGGCAAAGGCATATTATGCCTTTTCACATTTGGATCTAACTTGAATAATGGCTTCAAACTCCTAGGATTTAGACCACTACGAGTCTGATGTCTTGATGTGGAAGCAGATGTCAGAGTATCGGAAACGAAACTAGTAACTTTACCCACCAGCTCTGAATCATCCTTGCTAATTATATATGTCAAAAGTTACAATGATATTAATTACCCTTATCTAATAAAAAAAAAACAAAAGATAGTAATAGATAAATAAGAAACAAGGTACCAGTCAAAGGAATTAAAACCAGATTTGTTGATTATGTGAGCGTCAAGCCACTTCTTGACAATCTTCAGGGACCTCTTCTGACTCTGAGGCTCATGCAAGGTTTTCACGTCTTTTCCTGCAGTTGTCAACATTTTCAAGAACTCGTTAGGATCAACTTGGAAGAAGACAGGCACTGCGGTCAAATTTCCTTTCTTCTCACAATCAACAATCTTGGCCAAGTCATCAAGCCACAAGTCCAAAGACGCGTGGTCATTTGAGATAATAGGGATCGCCACCCGAGATTCTGGGAGGGCTTCAACAGACTCCGAGGAAGTTAAAGTTGTGATGCCTTTTTTCTTTAAGGAACTAAGAAGATGGCTTAGAAAAGTTTTGCGGGTCTCCTCTCCTCTGAAACTCAAGAACACGTCGTTCTTCATAATGATTTGGACTAATTGAAAGATCACAATTCACAAAGAAAGCTCTTTCTTTCGTTTTTACTTTTACATTGAAAACTTGGTATGAGAAATTGTCTTAGCTTTGTAGCTCCTGTGATTTAAACACTTGATGCAAAAACAATAGATGACGTGACCTCCACGACAGCTAAACCCCAAAATAAAGTCGTCTGTAGTACCTGTTATTCTGTTAATGATTGCTTAGAATGATAATGACAGAACCTCTTAAAAATGATTATGACATAGTTAATTAGAGGTAAGTTGGCATGCTTATACATAAAATTTTCAATCAAATCCGTAAGGTCAAACAAACATATGGTTCAATGAACACTCAAAAACCAAATACTAATCTAATTACAAGATTATCTTGGCCGTCGTTATACGCAAACCCCGGAATGATTCACGACTCGGGTATAAAAAATGATGTATTGATCATAATATAACTATAATAATGTAACATAGTCTAACTATATCTATAATATAAGCCAATCTGTCATAGGGTTGAAGAATTCAAATTACCAGCTTGTCGCGCCCATTACACTCGTTGACTTGAATTTAATCAAAAACCAAACGTGGTCGTAGCTTATGATATAAAGCTTCAAACCAAGAGACTCTTCTTCTGTACATATCAAATGGATTCATCTGCTGCTTCACGTCGTGACAAGAAGTACGATGTATTCCTCAGCTTCCGAGGAACAGACACACGTAGAGGCATCGTCAGCCACTTGCACAATGCACTTGTCGGGAGAGTCGATGATACATTCAAAGATGACGAGACAATTGAGATTGGTGACACCATTTCTGAAGAAATCAAGGAAGGTATAGCTAACTCCAAGTTTGCCATTGTGGTTATCTCCGAAGACTATGTTTCCTCGACTTGGTGCCTGAACGAGCTCCAGATGATAATGGATCTCCACAAGAAGAAGCAACTCGTTGCTCTTCCAATCTTCTACAAAGTTGTTCCTTCAGACGTTAAGCACCAGAGAGGCACATTTTCCTTAAGACGGTATCAACCCTCCATGGTTACGAGATTATTTTCCAGCGAGGCAAGAAAAACGGCGGCACATGTTCGGAAATGGAGAAAAGCCCTCACCCGAGTCGGAAAAATATCAGGCAAAGATTCTAATGTCTGGTGAGTTTTCCATTTCTCATTATCATTTCCCTTGTAAGATGTTAGTGAGTATACTCTAGAACTAAAATCAAGCAAAGTACGAACCTAAAGGTTATATAAAGACAATGATGTAGGATAAGTTGTAAGTTGTTACTTCTGAATGTCCAAATCAAGGCTGAGTGAATATAAACCTGTCATTTGGTGAAATGTACGTCTTGGTTTTTCTTTGGTGCCTGCATTAAACATGGTGTTCGACCTTCTTTATGCATTCTTAACTATCATAATGCATCTTTACTTAGTTACTAGCATAGTCTACAAAAGAATTGCAACTCAAATCCAGCAACCATCTTTGCCTCATCAGTCAATATTCTTCCCATACAGAAAGTTCAACCTATCCAAAGCAAAAATGCTTTACTGTTTTATATGTGTGTTTTGTCTTGCATGTTAGCAAGGATGAGGCCACCATGGTTGACGATATTGTTGAGCACATTGTAAGAGAGCTAGCCTCAATGCAGCCACTAGAGATGAGTGATATTGTTGGAATGGACGCCCACATGGAACAAATCGAACCTCTGTTGGATATGGACTCGACAACCAATGAGGTTCGGATGATAGGAATATGGGGAATGGGAGGCATAGGCAAAACCACAATTGCCAAGTGTATCTATAACAAATACTCACCTCGGTTTGGTCGTCGCTTTTGCTTCATCGAGAGCGTTAGAAATGCTGGAACTAATGGCCTCCCAGGTTTACAACGAGAGCTTCTTTCTACGATCCTGGGTAAAAAGCAAGCAACCATCTCGGATAAGGAGAAGGGGTGCAATCTTATCAAGTCAAAGCTTAAGAAACTCAAAGTTCTCCTTGTCCTTGACGATGTGGACAACGTGGAACAGCTTCGTGCTCTCGCAAAAGAGACTAGCTGGTTTGGACCAGGGAGCCGAATCATCATAACTACACGAGATTTGGGCATGCTCAACTACTACGGGCTGAGATTTGTACACCATGTAAGCTTTTTGGGACATGATGATTCGATCCAAGTCTTCAAACAAGTTGCTTTTGACGGAGGCCGAGCTCCTGATGATGTCTATGAACAACTAGCAATCCGTGCTTCTAAGCTTGCTCAAGGGCTTCCTTCAGCGCTAGATTTTTTTGGCACATATCTCCGTCAAAAGACATCTACAGAGGCGTGGGAAAGTGAATTGAAGATTCTTGAAAAATTCCCTCCTCAAGGAATCATGGAAATTGTGAAAACTAGCTATGAAGGTTTAGAAAAACGAGACCAGGCTGTGTTCCTTCATCTTGCATGTCTCTTCAACGGAGACAAATTCCATCGTGTAGCTACGCTATTTGATCATGGTGGTACACGGATCAAAGGTTTAAAAGAGAAGTCCCTCATCGATATATCACCAGATGGATGCATCGCAATGCATGTCTTGGTAGAACAAGTGGGGAGAGAAATTGTGCTCCACGAATCCAAGTCCAAGTTTTGGAGGCAAAGAATCTTGTGGGAACCCGAGGAAATTGTCTCTGTGCTGCAAAACACCACAGTAAGTTTTCTCAAAACTATAAAATCAATCTACCATCTTTGTGCATGTGCTTACATTGTGACTCTGGTGAATCTCTTCTCAGGGTGTAGCAACAACTGAAGGTGTATCACTACACATGTGTGATATGCTACGCATGGAGACTATTGACGGTGGCATTCTTAACAAAATCAACAATCTCAAATACTTCAAGGCCTTCACACATTTGAACGACACAGAGTCCCAGTTGAAGTTCTTTCAAGGCACTGATAACCTTCCCAAAACACTTAGATTACTACATTGGGATGCTTATCCAATGACGACTCTGCCTTCTAAATACTATCCATATCGTCTCACTGAACTTAATCTGCGTAACAGCAATCTCGTGCGGCTCTGGGACGGAATCCTGGTAAGCTAGTGTAGCTCGTTTGTGTTGAGACTGATAAAACAATCAAAAAGGTTTCAAGATCTACTAAAAACTCTCTCTGAGTTGTTTTCTTCTTCTTTTTTTTTATATCCAGGTACTCGGTGAATTAAAGAGACTAGATGTTACTGGCTCAAAGAATCTGACCGAAATTCCAGATCTTTCAAAGGCCACGTCACTAGAGGAGTTGATAATGAAAGGCTGCACGAGACTGGAGCATATTCCGAAGTCCATTGGTCTCTTATCTTCCCTACAAAAACTAGATTTATCCCAGTGTGAAGGCTTAATGAATCTTCAAATCAATATATCAGAAACGACAGTCCTTCCAGAATCCAAACTCAGGCAACGCCCGCAAATCATATTGACGCTTCCCAGAGCAGCAAAGACACTAACTTCTCTTGCAAACCTATCCATAGAGGGGAGAATAGACATCGAGTTGAGGCATCTCAAGGGTAACGCAGAGCACCTCTCTTTCGCATCCAAGAAACAAGTCCCTGATGAATTGCTAATGACGCCAAAGGACCAATCAACGACAATCTCAAGCTTCTATGACTTTGAATCGCTTAGCATCAAGCGGTTTAGTTACACTGAGGATAATGCCTCATTCAGTTGCATAAGCTTCTCAGGCTTCCCTTGCTTGACAGAGTTGAACCTAACCAACTTGAACATCCAGATAGTCCCAGAAGACATTGGTCTCCTGCATTCACTAGAGAAACTAAACCTCAGTGGAAATGATTTCATCAATTTACCAACGTCAATGAA
>JABAYD010110530.1:0-12116 GCA_014822095.1 Diplotaxis tenuifolia
AAGAAGAAGAAGACAGTAACGGCTATCTCCTCCCTTTGTGTTTATTATAGAGAGCCTCTAGTCACCACAGCTTCATCACTCATCTCTCTTCTCTCAATCTCTCCCATTCTTCACGGAAGAGAATCTCAGATCTAAGAAAACAGAGGCACGCTATTTATCAATCCATCACTCTCTATCTCTCGTTTTGATTCGATTCGTTGCTGATTCTAGTGAAATCGTAAAACTGTTTTTCAGGTGAGAAAGATGAACGATCTAATGACGAAGTCGTTCACGAGCTACGTCGACCTAAAGAAAGCAGCGATGAAGGATCTAGAAGCAGGCCCCGACTCGGATCTCGAGATGTCGCACAAAACCGACGAGAATCTCAACCTCTCCTCCTTCCTCGAAGAAGCGGAGAAAATCAAATCCGAGATGTCTCTAATCGAATCCACGCTCTCTCGGATCTCACAGTACAACGACGAGAGCAAATCCGTACACAAATCCGAATCCATAAAGTCTCTCCGCAACAAAATCTCCAACGAGATCGTCTCCGGTTTAAAAAAGGCCAAATCGATCAAGGCCAAACTCGAGGAGATGGATAAATCGAACCGGGAGATTAAACGGTTATCCGGAACTCCGGTTTACAGAAGCCGAGTAGCGGTAACCAACGGTTTAAGAAAGAAGTTAAAAGAAGTGATGATGGAGTTTCAAGTAATGAGACAGAGGATGATGAGTGAGTATAAAGAGACAGTTGAGAGACGTTACTTTACCGTTACTGGTGAGAGACCTGACGAGGAGATGATTGAGAAGATCATTACCGATGGAGGTGATGAGGAATTACTGACACGTGCCGTTCAGGAGCATGGGAGAGGGAAGGTGTTGGAGACTGTTGTTGAGATTCAGGACAGGTACGATGCGGCGAAGGAGATTGAGAAGAGTTTGTTGGAGCTTCACCAGGTGTTTCTTGATATGGCGGTTATGGTTGAAGCTCAGGGTGAGCAGATGGATGAGATTGAGCATCATGTGATGAATGCGAGTCATTATGTTAGGGATGGTGCTAAGGAGCTTAAGACGGCGAAGAATCATCAGAGGAGTAGTAGGAAGTGGATGTGTGTTGGTGTCATTGTGTTGCTTTTGATTGTTCTTGTTGTTCTCATCCCCATCATCACCAGTTTCACATCTTCTTAAAGGATGCCTTTGTGTTTGTGTATCCAAACTATTATGCAATGATGAATTTGTATTCTATGCACAAAACATTGATCAGTGAATGGTAAAAGTTATTGTGAAACCAAGTATTGTTGCAAGTGGTTGCTTCTCTTCTTGTTCTTGAGTTTTCTGAAAGCAGAGGATTCGATCTGTCTCACTCTCTCACGGCTCACACCCATCGTCTCACCGATCTCTTGCAACGTCTTCATCCTCCCATCTTCCATACCGAATCTCCAACGTATCACTTGCTTCTCCCTTGTGCTCAACGAGTCCAATACTTTGTCTAAGTCCTCCCTCATGAACTGCTTTGTCAGAATGTCCTCTGATGTTTCTGCTTCAGGATCTGATATCACTTCCTGCATTTCACAAAACCCGTTTTACTATTTATGAATAAAACTATGTATGGAGTGTGTGTTGTGTAAGGAGGACAAACCGAGGGTTTGAGGTTTAGATTGATTCCGATCTTCTGGTCTAATGACCTTGGAGGCTTAGGGGCGAGTAGAACCGCCATGAGGCGTTTCATTGATAGTCCTGTGGCCTCTGCAACTTCTTCATTCTTTGGTTGCTGACCTGTTTTGCTGTAGAGTTGCTTTCTTGCCTCTTTCACTCGGTATGTTGCTTCCACCATGTGAAACTACAAAATCATCCCAAAAAACATTGTATGATCAGGTAAGACCAGACTTTTGTTTAAACATTTGGGATGTGGCTTCTTACAGGCAATCTAATCATTCTGGACTGATCAGAGAGAGACTTCCGCACTGCTTGCTTGATCCACCAATGTGCATAAGTTGAAAATTTAAAACCCTTTGTAGCATCAAACTTCTCTGCTCCCCTCACAAGCCCTCTGCATCCTTCCTGTGAGCATTTTTCTCTATTTATCACTTTATTCAGGACTGATGTAATGAACTACAACAAGATAAGGATCTAAGACCTCGAACCTGGACAAGGTCTTGGAGGTTCATCCCAGATCCTTGATAGTTCTTGGCAATAGAAATAACGAGACGAATGTTGCTTTTAATCATTCTGTCCTTGCATTGTGTACCGTGATTTATACGTTTCCTTAAAGTCTTTTGATCAACTCCAGCAGCAGAAGCCCACTGTCCAAAGGTTGGCTGATGTCCACAACGCTCAGATAGCTCTGCTTGAAGCCGTTCCAGCTTCAGAAGATCCTAAACAACAAACCCCCAAAGTCAATGATCAAGAAACCACATTAAAGAAGATAAGAAGTGATGAGTTTATATATATCTGAGTACTAGATTCATGTGTAGAAAGGGAAGTGGCAAACCTGTATTCCTTCAGAGAGATCTGTTTCTTCTCTGGCAGTTAGAAGCTTGGAACTGCTTGTTGTCATTCTTAGATAACGTAAAGGATCATTATGGTCAATCTCTTGTGAAGGGACACGTTTCTTTCTAGAACTCGAACTAGTCTTCACAGAAGACTGCATACATGACGCAGTTTTCTCTAACCCTTTTGCTCTCCGAGCTTTCCTTTCAGTTTTCCGTGTAGATCTCACAGCTGAACTCACTGAAACTTCCTCCTCTTCCAGAGACTCATCAACTTCTTGTTTTTCTGATTCTAAATCATGAGAAGACTCTTTGTTACATTCAGGCGTAGCAGGTGTAGTGATGATGATTCTAGAATCACTCACAACTCCAGTGTCTGAAACAGCTAGATGTCCCAATATGCCAGCACGTTCCTTCTCCGTAAACTGATCCCACTTGGACCGTTTCTCTCCCGTTGAAGAAGTTAATAGTTTCGTGTTGTGACTGTTTTTAAACAATGTGGCATCTTTCGCAACTTTGACGGCAGCTCTAGCAAGAGCCACTGCTTCAGCTGC
Organism: Diplotaxis tenuifolia; assembly: GCA_014822095.1. NCBI lineage: Eukaryota > Viridiplantae > Streptophyta > Magnoliopsida > Brassicales > Brassicaceae > Diplotaxis > Diplotaxis tenuifolia. The sequence goes on from JABAYD010110530.1 coordinate 3,023, forward strand.
TGCTGCTGCAACTACTGCTTCATCACTTGTGAGAAGTGTTTCAGCTTCCCAATACTTTGCCTAAGAAACACAATGAATCTATCAAATAATCTTGCTGAACCTTTTAGGAAACCATAATTAGATGTTGTTAGAGAGAAATGGTAATATAATAATGACCTCAAGGGCTCCTGTACAAGTCCATTGCCTGTCTGGATTTGAATCAGTATCAAAAGAGGGTAGTATAAGCTTGGCAACATCATCAAGCACAGAAGTTAATAACGGCGGTGAAGTGGATACTGTACATTGTGGTTGGAAGAAGAATGAACCTTTGTGTTTTGCTGCAACAGATTATCTCACATTGGTTTTAGATGAAACAACAAATGTACTGAAAACGTCGTCGTTTTTAAGTCTATAATCCTATCAACTAGCAATTAGATTTGGCTACTGTTTCAGACAGAGCTTGATACAATCAGAACTAAAGAGACTAAACCAACCCTACAGCTTCCAAGTTCCAAGTCTACCTTAAGATTCTGGAAATATTCAAAATTGAACATAAGAATGTAAATAGAGAGAGAGAGAGAATACTTACAGACAGGGTGAGAGGTTCTGAAGTGAATAGAGAGAGAATCAGGTGGGCATTTGAACTGAGGAAGAAGACAAGAAGACATGCTCTTTTCCGGCTATACTCGAAAGCTATGTCTGACCATTGAAGGCCGTTTAAGATATTGCAGAGAGAGAGAGAGGAGAAAACTGGTGATGGGGATGAAGACGACGAATGGATAATAAGTTATGTCAAAGGGTTGACTTTGTTCATTAAACTTTCCGAGTTGTTTGGGCCTAAACGTGGCCCGTTTAGTTATTAATTTTTATTCTAGGCCCAATCTCGTAAGGATCATTGTAGTTTTTTGATTCCTAGTAGAATTTTAACATTGTGGTATATTGAATTTTAGGAATTTCTCCATTGATATAATTAAAGAAACTATTATGGTATTTCTTCAAGCATGACAATATATATGTGCAGTTCGTGTTAGTATTTTGTCTCTCTTTCCGAATAAAATTTATTGGTTATCTTAAACCAAAGGAAAATGATATCATTCAAACAAAAAGATGAACAAAAGTAGTATAAGTACATTACAATTTACCGATATTACCTAATAAAAATGCATTCAACATGTAAAATCGTATCTTCTTATATTATTTTAAAATGAATGTAGTAAATATTTTCAAATTCTAAAAATATTTATCAGTCACATTTCATCTCATTTAAAATTTTTACATGGTCAAAAAAACAATTAGATATACAAAACTGTAATCAAGTATTGGTGACAAAGAGAGTTCTAAGAGTTCTTCAGAGCGGATAACGCATCCTTAGTGGTGGCCGAGGTAACAGCATCCAAAGCATGGCAAGTAATAAGCAGTTGGTGAGAGATCTATCTGCTTCAGAAAAAAATAAGAACTGAACACCAGTTCCAGGTAGAAAACATCTTAGAAGAGTTCCAGACAATAATAATATATATATCAACTTAGATATATTATTGTGCTACACACAGTAAACACCTTGATAGTTATTATGATATATATCTAAATCTACGTGGTACAAGAGCATCTGCAACGGTGTTATCCGTGCGGAGTCATTGGGAATAGTATTTTTTTATTTTTTAATTATTATCTTTTTTTAGATTTAAAAAAAAACAACGAATCGCGGATCGCCACATGTGAGGATTCACTAAGAAAAAATCCTTACGTAAGGATTTACTAAGAAAGAATTCTTACGTAAGGATTTTTCGGTTATAATCTTTAACTTTTGACAGAATCCACGCATTATCTTCAGGATTTCTCCTTAAGTATCCCGTTGCGGGTGGTCTAAGAACATACATATTTTCTCTCATAGGACCAGCACTTTATATTAGTCCCTTCTTAGATCTTTGTTAAAAAAAAAAAGGAACGCCAACTATATAAGAAGGATTTTGTCTAGTGGAACTCTGGAACGCAACAACCGTAATTCATCAGTAGAGATCTTCATATGATGATGATGAAGACATCAATTCTTGTTACTAATGATGAGCTCGATCCATTTAACCTTTGGGTTACATATATAGGTTAAAAGAAAGGGATTTGATAATTCAACAAACTTGAATATGGTTAAACGAAAAAAACCCTCATAATGTTAGTTTATTATGATAAATGTTGTTGATTTCAGCTATATATAACACATACACAAGTAAGAAACAATGGGATTGATGCATGCACATGCACATGTACCTTGGCTTGTTGTTGCTGTAGTTGTCAAATCTGACAAGTGTCACTTTCTCCACAAAGATGTGTGATTAGCAATTTCTCACATGCGAGAAAAAATCAAATCCATTGGATGGACAGTTCCAATTTCCAAGTAAGCAAGCAATCAATCAACTCTTGCGTGCTACAAATTATAAGAAGAGTTTTAGTCACCGAAATGAATAAAAATTTGCCTGATTAGGTAAACAATATTGTAACAAGAAAAAAAAAGGGTAGAGGAAACGAAATGTTGTTTTGAAACTTCAAGGGAGGAACAAGGAAGGAGGCAAATTCAAATTATATATATATATATACACAATACAATACGAAAAGCCAAACTCATTCCACAATTTCTCTCACCCACTTTCTCTCTCTCTCCGCGCTTTTGTATTTTAAAAAAAAAAAAATATTGAGAATCTGAAAAAAAGTTAAAATAATTGAGAGAGAAAACAGAGAGAGAGAGAGAGACAGAGAGGCATAGCCGAAGAAGGAGATAATTTTAGGGTTTTGAGATTCCTTCGTGCGTTCATCGCTGGGTTTGGATTCGTTATCTTCTAATTGCTTCCAAGTTCGATGCTTTATGAGATTAATGATATTCGAATTACATTTTTTAGTATAAAAACCGTTTTTTTTTCTGTTTCGAAGATCTGATTCAATTGGGTTACTCGCGGCTACCATCTGTTCTTTGTTGTTTAGGATTCCAGATCTGGATTTGTTCTCTGTGTTTGGGAATGAAATAACGATTCTGAGCTTTAGTATCAGCTTCCAATGCCGTAGCTACGATTTGTCTTGAATCTCCGATTAGCTCAGTGGCTGAACATGATTAAACTAATAATTTATGCTATTTACATCTTTTTGTTCCACATTAAAAATCGAGTCTTTGTGTGTTTAATTAAGATTTTTAGTGTTCCTTATTTGATTAATTAATTTGTAAGCATACCCATCAAGCTAATTGCTTAAAAATGTAGACTTTGTATTACATCACTCACACTGATTTAGCTTTTTTTTTTTTAATGTGTGTGTGTTGAAGATTTCTAGTGTTCCTTTAATTGGTTAATTAATTAGTGATCATACTCATCATGCTAACTGCTTATAGATGAAGCCTTTGAATTACATCACTCACTTGGTTAGCTTTTTTTTGTGTGTGTGTGTTTGTGTTCAAGATTCTTATTGTTCCTTTAATGGATTAATTAATTGGTGAGCATACTCATCATGCTAATGGCTTAAAGATGAAGCATTTGAATTACATCACTCACTTAGTTAGCCTTTTTATGTGTTCAAAATGTCCATTGTTCCTTTAGTTGATTAAGTAATCATTCATCATGCCAAATGCTTAAAGATGCATCCTTTGAATTACATCACTCACTGACTTAGTTTTTTTTTTTTTTTTTTGTGGTGTTAGTGTCTTTTAGCTCCTCGTCATGGTGGCCACCTCTGCTACATCCTCATTCTTCCCTCTCCCATCTTCCTCTCTTGACCCCAACGCCAAAACCAACAAACCCACCTCCACTAACTTCTCTGGACTCAACCCAACACCAAACACTGGAAGGCTAAAAGTTAAACCAAACGCACAAGCTCCCTCCAAGATCAACGGCAAGAAAGTTACCTTGCCAGGCTCAGTACATATCGTAAAGACTGATAACAACAACGATGTCTCACAACAACACGCACCTAGAACATTCATCAACCAGTTACCTGACTGGAGCATGCTTCTTGCTGCCATCACAACCGTCTTCTTAGCAGCTGAGAAACAGTGGATGATGCTTGACTGGAAACCAAGACGTTCCGATATGATTATGGATCCGTTTGGTTTAGGGAGGATTGTTCAGGATGGGCTTGTGTTTCGTCAGAATTTCTCTATTAGGTCTTATGAAATTGGTGCTGATCGCTCTGCATCTATAGAAACTGTCATGAATCACTTACAGGTATTACAATTATCACTTGAGTCCCAATAGATATGCATGATCTAACTATTATGATTGTGACAGGAAACGGCTCTCAACCATGTGAAGTCTGCTGGATTGCTTGGAGATGGGTTTGGTTCTACACCAGAGATGGTTAAGAAGAACTTGATATGGGTTGTTACTCGTATGCAGGTTGTCGTTGATAAATATCCTACTTGGTAAGCTCCTCTCTTATCACTTAACCTTAAACAATAAGCATGACTCATTTGCTTATTCAAATGTTTGCTTCACCAGGGGAGATGTTGTTGAAGTAGATACATGGGTTAGTAAGTCTGGAAAGAATGGTATGCGTCGTGATTGGTTAGTTCGGGATTGCAATACTAGAGAAATCTTAACTCGAGCATCAAGGTTAGCTTTATTTTTACTCCAGATAATATCTGATAATTGAGTTATAACCATCTCTGTGTTACCAGTGTGTGGGTGATGATGAATAAAGTAACAAGGAAATTATCAAAGCTTCCTGAAGAGGTTCGAGGAGAAATAGAGCCTTACTTTGTGAACTCTGACCCTATCCTTGCTGAAGACAGCAGAAAGTTAACAAAACTAGATGAAAAAACTGCTGATTATGTTCGCTCTGGTCTCACCGTAAGTAATAAATATTCACACTTGTAAAAACTCTTTTAGATTCTTACTGCTTTGGTTGATTAACTCTTTTGCAGCCGAGATGGAGTGACTTGGATGTGAACCAGCATGTTAACAATGTGAAGTACATAGGGTGGATACTGGAGAGTGCTCCAGTGGAGATGATGGAGAAGCATAAGCTGAAAAGCATGACTCTTGAGTATAGGAGGGAATGTGGAAGAGACAGTGTGCTTCAGTCCCTCACCTCGGTTTCGGGATGTGATGTCGGTAGCCTTGGGACAGAAGGTGAAGTGGAATGTCAGCATTTGCTTCGACTCCAAGATGGAGCTGAAGTGGTGAAGGGACGAACAGTGTGGAGTTCCAAAACTCCAAGAACAACTTGGGACACTTCATCATAAAAGAAACAGTAAACATGGATTGCTTTGGTTCCTCTGTAAACTTATACCAAGTTTGGGTCACCTTTGTATATTTCTTTCTTATTTTTGGTTTTTATTTTTCTTTTGATGGATATACATTATATTTATTCAATTTTTTTGTTTGTTATATGGTACATGGGTGTGATCCCTCATTAAGATTACGTTATTATTAATGTATTTCGGATTTCCATGTGCAATGATCAGACAAGGGCAATAACTTTTTTTGAGTTTTGTAGCTGTTCCAGCTAAACAGACACGTGAACCATGTGCTTGTGACTTGTTAGGAATGTCATGCTTTGTATCTGTCAAAATTATTTAACGGCTACTAAGTTGACACGAACAACTAAAACGGTTTGTGGTTTGAATGACATAACACAATCATTATCACAAACGAAGAAGAAAGCTATTAATGTGGAAAGTAAAGTTTTAGAAGCTAAAGCCAATAAAGGTGGAAGAGAGGAGTGTTATAGAGGGAAAGAGACGAGGAAGAGATGAATATAACACGGGATCACGGATGTTATGTTAAAGTGTACACTTAAAGTAAAATGGCATAGAACAATCACACATCATTATTTCATTTGCATGCATTAAAAAACTGGTTTTACTTCAAAAAAATATGCTGGTAGTAAGTGGTTTTGATCGATTTTCATTAGAGTTAGCTCTAATTCAAGTTAGATGAACTTGAAACATAAGCTTAACACGTGTTATAACTTATATCTAGTGATGTCTTGTCTTCTTGAATTATTCCTCGAGTTGTTGCTTAATCATCATCCAACTCAATATAATATTACAACTCCACTATATCTTGACTTTTTCAAGATTTGAAGTCATGAGGATAATTACAAAATTAAGTAGCTAACTGCTACTTAATTTATTCAATTATGAGTAAATTACAAACGTAAAAAAATAAATCATTATATTGTAAATTTAAAAATTAAGTAGATAGTTATCATTACACCTCCAGAATAAAAACGTATTATATTACACATACAAAACCTGTAGTCAACAGAACCGAAGGACAAATGATTAAAAGAATGATGCCAAAACTCCCATAAAAACTAAACATAACAAATTACACTTTGCTATGGTAGAAGAATTTTTACGACCCTTAACCAAACTATCATCATCATCATCACTCTCAATATCTTTAGGATGGTCAAAATTGGCGGGAACTATAGTATCAGGAGCAACTTCATCATCACCACCTGATTGAGAGGATTGTCCTGGTCCAGGAGCCGTCTCATCATCTTCATCTGGTGATGATAGAGCTCGTAGGCCTTTACCATGTGTTACATTTATCATGAAATGTTGTCCAAATTTACATTGTTCACCATCATAGTTCCCTGAGAAGAAATAATTGGAACCTTCTTTGACAAGAGGAACTTTCACTGAGACTGGAACTGGAGATGTTGATGAAGGTTTTGCAGCTGACCACTCTCTTGTACTATTGTCTTCATTATTGTTGTAATCACATTCTTTGTATGTTTTGTAATCATATGTTTGTACCACTGAATGGTTGCTGTCTGTGTTGAAAACTACATTGAACAAAAACACAAAGATGTTTATGATTTGAGACTTTGTAAACCATAAACAAAAGAATGGAATAAACGTTTACAAGTATACATTTTGCTTTAAGCATTGTATTTTTTTATATCTACATGATTTCTTTAAAAGTTCTTCACAGTATAACAAACCGATATTTTTATATTAAATTGTTTTTTGTTGGATTAACCAAAAACAAATAGATAAAAATGTGGTGTGGACTTACTGAGGAAATCACCCAGAGAAAAGGATTTGGAATCAGCCCATTTTTGATAGTTTACAGACGGTTTCTCCTGGATATCGAACCATCCTGTAGACTCACCCACAGTGTAGTTCTTGTACGCATCAGCCGACAAACTCTGAAACATAAGGCACAAGATGAATGACACATTAGCACAAGATGATGAAGTTCTCATGCTCCATGCCATAACTTTTCTTCCTCTTCCGATTTTCTTGATTATAATTTTTCTTTGATTGATCAGTCTTTTGCTGTAGAAGAAACTATAGAAAAGGAGTTGGTCCATAGACTCCATACATAAAGTAATGTGCTCGTCATTGGCATAAAACCAGGACAGGTGTTGCATGTGGACAAGTCTTGATGTTTGGGATAGGAAAGAACATGGAATAGTGAAAACTAGTCGGTCCAATCACATGCCAACGCCTCCTCCTTCGTATTCTTTTTTCTTCTTTTGTAAAGTCCTTAGTTAGGGAAAACATTTAAAAAGTAATATATTCAGTTATAATACTTTTTATGTACTTGATTCAAGACATTTTTCTTTATGACCAAAATAATCCGTATATCTTAACTAAACTAACTTCTTCATGCACTAATTGATTTGATAAGAATAACCTCGAGGTGATATAAATATTTCAAAGGCTAACCTATATTACATGTTTTCTTTGCTAAAAGGTAAGGATGATTCACTAAAAAGTATCACATGTAAAAAGTTGGATGATTCTGCTTTAATAAAAAGTATATAATTCATAATTTTATTTTAGTTTTTTTACAAATTAATTATAGTATTTATTAACATATAAGTAAAATTATTTTTATACCATTGTAAATAATAAAAGGGATAGATTTATAATTAAATTAAAATTATATGCAGAAGAATTGCAAAATATATGAAAAAATAAGCAAAAAATATACAAAAAAATAATTCATAACCATTGTTGTTACAAAAGACTTTTGTATCATTTTTTTCTTTGTTTTTGTTTATGGCAGCGTTCTTTATATAATTTTTTTTTAATTTTTTCAACTTTTTTTGCCTTTTTTTGTTATAGACTGTAGTTCTTTTTTTAAACAATTCTCAGTTACTCATAAAAAATTGGATATACAAACCAAATTAATTTGGAAATAAATTGACCTCTTTACTAATAACATATTTGCTAAATGGTTTATACACAAAGTCATTCCGTTAGTAAGCTGTTTGTAATAGAACTGCTTCACAAGAAAAAAAAAAACAGAACTGAATCATTGAGAAAAGTACTAACAACTTAGTTTCTTTCTTTATCAATCACCCTCTTCTTCTGCTCTTTTAAATTCTAAGGCTCAAAGCATTAAAACCATTGAAAGTATTTCTCAACTAAACAGATACTGATTGAATAATGAGATCACACCAGGGGAATAATGCCATTAGATCAACATTATATAAGGAGAGACAGAGAACAAATATATAGACGAAAAATGTAAAATAAGGAGAAAGAGCGCGAGAACAAGTCCAGCAGAGGAAACTCCACAACACCAATATATGGGAGCATTGGCTTTTCCTCTTCCACGGTGTTTGTACCTGAAACTTCTTAGCTTTGGAAACAATGAACTCTATGTTTTTCTTTCTCGGCTGTAATAGTAAGTAGAAAATTTTAAAATGTAATTTTAGATTATTTTTTTTTCTTAAAAATCATTACTATTATAAGAAATGATTTTATTTATTTACTATATTCTACATATTTTTCCTTTTTCATGTTCTTAATAATTTTAAGTGATGAATTCTTCAGTTTATATTTATACTAATAAATTTACATTATATCATTATTTGAACTTTATTAAATAAGTAGAGATAAGGATTGTGATAGAATTCTAATATTTTGTTTGTTATCAGTTTAAATTTATACTAAATATTTTGCTTTCGGCAATCGTTAAAATAATATTTTATACAATATGTGGCTTAATGTCTTAATATGTATTACATTATGTTAAATAGTTAGTTTTAATTTGTTATAATGAAACATCTAGGATAAGACTTACGCATTGCGCATGGTGAATATATGTAATTAAAATATAAATTTTAGTATTGACAAATTTAAAATTTACATATGATTATTTTTATATGTATT
>JABAYD010111076.1:0-11397 GCA_014822095.1 Diplotaxis tenuifolia
TCAAGTATTTAAACCAATTTAAAAGTATCATTTTTGATGTTTTATATATGTTAAATCTAAAAAAATAATATATATATATAAGTATATAAATCTATTTTTAGATAAATTAGGGTACCCGAATACTTCGGTTCAGATCAGATTCGATTATCTAAATAACGGATCTGTATCGGTTATGTTCCTCGGATTCATTTTGCCAAACCCTAATAATTACATGAAAAACAAATGTCAACATATTTTTCAAAATATACATCTGTGCAGATACGCGGGTCAACGTCTATAATCATTTATATTAACAACTATCCAAATAAATATGTTGATTGGAGAGGAAATAAAACAAAGCCAGAGAAGCACATAATTTACCAAAGACACTCTGTGTTGAATTTATTATAAATAAAGTTTTACTAAGATAAATATATTCAGTAATCACAAACAAATAATATATTTTATAATAGTAAAAATTATATCCGCGCTTTCGAAGCACGGATCAAATTCTAGTTTGGAATATTATCCATGAACCAAAAAGATGCAGAGGGGAATAGTAGATAACACGTAATACATTTCATAGTTTATAGTGCAACTCTAAAGGCGCAAGAACTTAAGGCTTCACCTCTTAGACCATCAGCTCTTAGACCATCGGCATCGCAAAAATATATATATACACGTATCTTAAAAAATAGTTTTTTTTGTTTTTTGTTTTTCTGTTTTAAAAAAAAAATAAAAGCAACCATTCGCATTTGCGGGCCGCCACATATCACGGGGCCCGCGAACAGTTGCAAAACTCACCAACGCACCTATGTTATCCGACGACTACTGCTTCTGCTTTTGGTAAAATTGTGGAATCTGCCCTTGAATACGACTTAATAAACGGCGATGAGGATGGTCTTATATATTGACACGAAAACGTTTGTTTTAATAGTACTTTCATCTCTTGTTTAAGTGATTTTTTTTTCTATTACTTTCGTGACTGATATCTAGAAACTTTTTTTAGAAACAGTAAAAACACAGTACAGAAAAACTTCTTCACATTTTCTTTCAAGACACATTAATTATCATATGCAGGCTGCCTGCAGCTATCAATGAAATTGAGATTTTCAACTTTTTCATGATTTTGCATGGAGGATATGTATCAAGGATCAGATGTCCCATTCCAAATGATTTAAGGAAAGATAATGTTTCTTTTCTCAACAATGCTGATGAATGAACGTAGCTCAAAAAAGGTATTTGAAAAAGAATGAAAACATTGAAAAGAAACAGATAAATAAAAATCTAAGCTATATACTATAGTTAATGAATAAGAATGAATATGACGAACACTGCCTTGGTTCAAAGTATGTTGTTAAATGATTATAATAACTACAAATAGTATATATGCACCAACGGGGTCTTGTCAAAGGTTTGACTTATGTCGTGATAATGTAAAGATTATGCAATGATATGTAAAAATTCTTTTTCTTTTTGTTTTATATGGGAATATTTAGTCTATGTTCAAGCGTGAGATAGATCAAGGCCGCACAAAATGGTGCCATTCAATCATTCAGAAAGGTCACCCACACATACAAGTGCGTGGGTACCCTTATGCCGAGAACGCGATTCTTAAACTCAAATTTAGACGTATATAATTATAATAATTTGACATATATATGCGATTTCTGTAGACAAAAAGCATCATGGTTGTCTAATCTAATTTGGGAATGTTACATTCGAATATATTGATGTTGCTAATTAGGGGTGGACGAAACTATTTGCAGAGAGGTTTAATCACAGCTTTTAATCTTAGAATTGAATTCCTGTCTACAAAAGATTGAAACTTATCAAAAAAGAGATTGAAGCTAATCTACTTATAAACTTTTAAAGAAAATCTACAAAAATAATCTATGATGCTGAGAAGTCAATTTTGAGAAACATGTTGTTTTATTCAATTCATTGACATTATATTTTGAATCATTCATTGTTTTGTTCATTTCCGTTTCTTTTAAAGAAATTGCTCATTTTCGTTTGCCTTAATTGTATATGTTTTTTCGTCCATATTAAAAATCCTAAACTATTATTGTAAAGAAATTACAAAATAAACAGAAAAGAAGATGTACTGATTTTCTGCATGAAATGAACGCAATCTGGTCCAATACAGGCGTATATCAATACAGCACCGGACAATAGTGGACGACGAGACATATCGAGAATGTCTCTTTTCCTTCCATTCTTTTAACCTAACGCATCAAAACAAAACATGATTTGTTGTTTATGTGTTTATACGAAATACTTTAAAACAATTAAAATATAACATCTTTATGCAAAACATATTTACAAACACATACACACTAAATGAAATATTCGTTCTTTTTATGTCGAGTGAACAATCATCTGTTTTGCGTTGATATGTAATAAGGTTTTGATTGTTATAGCTTAATTTCACAAAATTTATTTTGCATGGTTAGATTCGTTCTTATAAATTTGTAACGAGACTGATATATGTAGCTGTTACAAAGAAAAATACAAGAGAATCACTATCATATAATGGGGTTTGATGTGATAAAAGGAAGAAGAAGTTCTCTAATTGGAAAGAACAATTACTTTTGCGCGAACAGTTGGAAAACTTTAAAATAATTAAAAGGAAATTTATCTCCTCAAAAACGAAAAAGTATACAATCAGTAAGCTTTTCAAAATATTTAAATTGACTTAAAATAAAATTGTAGTTAGAAAGCAGCGCCCTTCAAAATGGGTGGATAGCCAAGTGTGATATCTGTTTTATTATTTCGCACAAACCACACTCGATTATTTCTAAAACCATCTTCAAATTGCATGAGTGTGTAATTTACTAATTGTGTAGTACGTTTTGCTAATAATTTTTTTTTCCATTTGCTATATGTAGCTCTCACACCACATGTCGACAGCCATATTTTACAAGTTTATTACTCGCTAATTGTACAACTCCTAAATTATGTGATGAGAGATCGTGATTGATTGGTTCTGTTGTAATATGCTTGATTTGATCGGGTTGATTGATTGGTTCTGTTGTATGATCTAACACAATCATAATAACTTGTATTGGTCCATAAGTTATCGACTCATCAAAAATATCCCAACATCCATCATATTCATATTAAACTTCAGTTATCTTGACTTCAAGATTGTCTAGACTTAATAGTAACGCGTGATATCAACATATACTTAAAGTTAGAGCAGTTGGGAAATGGTTATGAATCTGATTTGTACTTTCATACTTGGATTTATTTTTTTTTGATGTTGAAACCATGAGATTTTTGTTGTTATTATCAATTCGACTTTGGACTTTGAACCACAATAGTTTTGGATAGAAGACCAAAACAATTTAATTTGCAAGATTTTGGACACTAAACTAAAAAGAATACGAACATTAGTATATAGGATAGAAAAAAACACTAGTATATTGGGACCAAACCGTCAGAGAGTTATAGATCGAAGATTCTCATATGTCCGGCGCTGTCAAAATGGTTTTCATGTATCCACTTGTTATCTATAAATTATTAATTAAATCATACATTAACCATTATTTAACTTGAATTCGCATATGTTCGTAGAGCACATCTTGATTTAATTATTGAACTCCAATACTAAAATACGTATAGAAATAAAAGATAAACTCGAACTATCAACCTGTCATACACATGGTAGATCTCACAGGTTCTCCTTAATCTAGAGATAAGAAAATGATTTCATACACCATTATTCTATCATCGTACAGCTAAATAAACACTTCATTTTATCAGCAACTAAATTATCTATAATTTTTAACAACAAAATTATCTATAATTTCATATATAATTCAAAAGATTCTTAGTGTTTCCAAAGGACGAAGGAGAAAACCAAACTTAGTAAGGTAGACGTACATTTATACTAATATATGAAACCCGATTGATTGGGGCTTTTAATAGTCCTGATTGATTAGGGTGCTTTAATAATCCTGATTGATTATGAATATCCAGGTCAACTTTATCGAATAGTTCACAATTTTTTGAAACATATAATTCTAAATCACTTGAAATGTTAAGGAAGTGGTTAAAATTTGATAACTATTAAATTCGTCTAGTACTTAAAAACTTATTATCATGAATAATTGATTGTTGCTATATTTGTTTACTATCACTTTCTTCGTTCAATCCTTTTATTTTGCTTTAATTATATTAATTCGTTGGATGTCAAAAAGAAAACTATATTTATTCATTGTCTGGATCGATAACACTATTTCAACGCTTATGATGTAGATCTTGGTGATGTATTTTGTGATGTTCTCATTCTTTCGATCACAACCAGAATATTAAGGCTCCGATTGGTGACACGTAGTATTAGAGTCGAATTACAATAAACGTTATAATTTGGTTATAATTTGATGTAAGTTTCAGTAAAACTTATGTGGTAGAAAGTGTAGATTTATGTAGCGAGTTTGCTGTAAAAATACGAGTTATTATATTTTAAAAATAATTGACTGGTAACATTTTTGATGTATAAGTTGTAATATATATTATTTGAAATAAAATTATGGAATATCATTTATAATAATATTCCTTATAAATTTAATAAAAAGAGTAGAAAGCAGAATTAAATTTCATTAAATTTAAATTAAGAAATTTTATTTAAATAAATGTATAAAATATAAAAATAGTGGTTATATAATTATATATAATTTTTGTATGTAAATATTTTGCTACCAAACAAATATTTAAAGTTGCGAGAACGATTTTTTAAAATAATTCAGATGAATATAACGTTGAAAATTTATAAATGATATTAACAACAAGTGAGATTGTTATCATGTTCAAATTTTATAAATTATCTATTGGTTGTTTTTAATGCATAAATTGTAGTATAAAGTGTTATTATAAATACTAATATTTGTTATAAATTAAAAACAGATTAAATAAAATAAAATTATTTTAAATTTTATACGCAAAATAATTAAGTATACAGTAACAATTTTATGTATTTAATTTGTTATTATTATCAAATATAATTAACAGTTATAATTAAAATAAAAATAAGAAATTTTATATAATGTTTGACTAAAAAGTAAATAATTATATTAGATTGTTTAAGAACATTTGCCAACTAAAACGGGAAACATGGGGCATAACGTAAAAAGTAACATGGAAGTGGGATATTACAAAAAAATATTCTAAGAAATTACCAACTCAAACTCTAATACATGGAATTTTCTTTGATGTTGATTTTGTTTTTGAGTTATCAATTTAACAAAGGACGTAACTCAAATTTCTAAGTCAATTATAACACATTCTAACTCAAACATAAACTCAAAAAGTTAAATCTAACTCATGAATGGTAACATTTTTGAGTTATGGTCATAACTCAAACTAAATCAAGTCTACTACATGTTACCAATCAAAGCCTTAAGTTTTCTTTTTGCAGAAAACATCAAGATATTACAATGCAAATATGGGTTACACATAAATGGGTTTACCACTAAAGACATTATATAACCAATTATAAATTTATTGTGGATAATATGCATATGCAAAAAATTATCTATTACAAACATATACAACAAGTATTAAGTTAAAATATATATATATATATATATATATACTGAAAGATGCTAAATCTACTAGTAAAGGTTTATGTCATAATGGTGATAGTGTCTGGTTCAGGTATCAGCAGCTATAACTTCTTGCTAAAAAAATATACTCTATATATTTCAATGTGATACTTAGTTTAATTTTTTCACATATGTTAATAAAATATATATAATTAATATATATTTCTGTGAAAATATTTTCCCCATTATTCTAAACCAGTAAGAATCCACTAAATACAATTTAGTTTTTTGCAATTTTTAATTAATCATTATTGGTTGATAAAACGTGCATAGGAAGTATAAAAAAAGATTTTTTTTTCTAAACATGTAATCTTATGAAAGAGAGAAAGTATAATATAAGAAGAAAATCTTTTAAAAGTGAAAAGATATCTATCGGGAGAGAAAAAAATGAAGTTGAGGTACTGCTCCAAAATAATATCGAGGACGATACGTCAAATTAGCTGTGGGGCGTCAATGATCGTTGAGAACGTTCCGAGTGAAAACTCGTGTGTTATGCATATGTGGTAATTATTCACAAGTTCACTACACAACCAAACTCACGTAATAGAAAGTTAGACACTATATGTCCAATGGAATCCAAATCCAAAGGTCAGTAGAAGCGTAGTGCTTCAAGGTTACATTTCCTGCATCACACGAGATCGCTTCAAGTGGCAGTTTGTAATAATAATAAAATCTCAGGACGCCGACACAAACTGAAAATGACGGTTAACGAGAATCTTCGTATAATAATTGTAGAAACCGACACTTTATGCCAAAGTTAGCTCAAACATAAGCTACGATTAGTATTTTTTTAATTTGTTATTGTAGTTTAACCATTAAAATATAGATATATGAAGTGTTGTGACAGTAGCCAACGCAGTTGGAACTAGACTGTATCAGTTTAATATGAGATTCTTAACGCCGACTATTATCGGGATTTTAGGAATGACAACTCATTAACAGGGTGATTTATAATGTTTTAATTAAGCACACTTGCTAATTATCTCAGTTTTCTCTAATCGCTAATAGTTTATTATTTGTGAGTTGATTGATCTTTTTTATTGTTTGTTTTCATATAAGACAAACGGTACATGAGGTGCATTACAAGTCTTCTTAGCTCTCATAGATATACCCCCATGCAAATCTCTTGGAATCCGACGGACGTGGGTCAAGGAGTTTTAATCTCGATACATATAAAATCTTTTGGATTTGAGAATCTTAGCTCTCGTATGATCAAAGATTTATTCAATATCTATCGTCGAATTGTCTTATTCTTACCTCAAATACAGGAAACCAAATTTGGCTACGTAGTGATATGAATATCATATGTCGCTATATAATATCTTTGTTATTAATGATAAAAGATACGCGTTAATATAGTTGATCTGATAAGCACCACTTATTTTCACAGCAGTTTTCAAAATCTTGATGAATCTATTACTTATTCATTGTTCATAAGCCATATCCATGTTATAAGTTTATAGAATTCAGCATAATTTTCACTCCACTTGTAAATAATTAAATGTTGCATATTAGAAACTACTATGTTAAGTTCATCCAAGTACACACAGCGTGGCATAATAAGCAACACATAATTTTATTGGATTTTCATAATAGCATATGACAAAACTTATGTAAAATGGTTACTTATATCTTTTCTTTCGCAGAAAAGTATTATTTTCCACCACGTATATGCCGTTTCTGTTACCACGACCACGAGCGTTTCATAGGTCGCTTGTCTTTTACAATGAATACACAAAACAATCGTCAGTGACTCGTCGGTAACATACTGATCTGACCATACATTTGGTTTGCTATTAGTCTCACACACTGAACTGTGCATGTTTGCCATGCAAAAAAAAACTGAAATTGCGTGACTGCACTCCACGTTGATTCACTAGTCTCGAGAGTCGAAAATCTGCAATAAACTTGTTGATTCGACGACATTTGTGAACACCAATGAAAACCTGAAGCAATGCATTAACCGAATAATAATACCAACTCACTATGGTAAATCGACTATAGTCTATAGTCTATACACAAGTACATTTCTTATTTAGATTTTTCTTATTGTAAGAAGTTTCGGCCGAAACCATAACTTTTTGGGTCAAATACATGATCAAGTTGATAATTATCTTTTGCTTGCCGACGTTCGAATTTGGCACCTCCATACTTATTAAGATTTACGGAAATCTTTTTTTTTTTTTTGATCAAACGGAATTGTTTTAAAACCTTACTAAACCAGTTGGATGTAAATTGTAACTGAAGTTTTCAAGCATGACTCATAATGTTTAGTTGAGAGGAAAAATAGTTCTCGTATTTTTCTGTGAATTTTTTTTTTGTCACAAACAGATGACTTTCTATAAGTTTATCATCATTTCTGTCTATTTCGTTAACAAGCAACTTACTTTTATTTTAAACATCAATATAACATTTAGGAAAATTTCCATAAAAATACCTCAACTTAATTTCGTTAAGCCATTGAATACCCAAACTTTTTTTGTTACCCAATTTAATGGTCCAACTAATTATATTTTTTTATCTAATGTACAAACTTTTAAAACGGTGCCTATTTTAATATCCAAACTTTATTTATTTTAATTCAAAATATTAACTATTTTAAAAATAAAAATAAAAAATTTCTAAAACTTATAATAAATTTCAGAAAATTCTCATTTTATTTACTGTTTGAGAAATAAAAGTGAATAAAATGTGTACAATCTTAAATTTAAATAAAAAAATTTAAGTTTCAAATATTGAATTTAGTTTATTTTCTAAACTAGAAAATAACTTAATTTATTTTTCGTTCAAATTTAACATTTTTAAATTTAAAATTTTCTCTCTGGTTTATTTACCTTCTTTTCTAAATATGAAAATAAAATATGTATTTTAATATTTTTTTCTTAGATTTTAGAGGTTTTTTTCAAATTTCACTTGAAAATTATTAGTATTTAAAAAAATAAACAAAGTTTAGATATTAAAAGAGACACAGTTTTAAAAGTTTGTCTATTAAAATGGACAAAAATATAGTTGAGGTATTAAACTGGGAAGTGAAAAATTTTGGGTATTAAAAAACTTAACGAAATTAAGTTGGGGTATTTTAACGGAATTTTTCCTAACATTTATAAATGAAAATATAATTTTTAAATCAAATACATTTAAATTGATATCAACACATAAATTTGCATTCAGATATATGTTGACAAAAAAAAATTATAAAGTGAAATCATTTATTACTATATGTAAAAGTACAAAATATATATTTAGTGAAGAAAATACCAATAAATCTGATCTCACTGAGTTGTCATTTACATGTTGCTTGAAATCATTGGTTGAAAAACCAGGGATGATCATTACAATTTGAAGAAAATGGAATGATATTCCATCATCTTATCTTAACCATTAATTTTCTTTGCAAATTTTAAATGTTTTACACTATTAGCCCAAACATAAGGGGAATGTATACTCCCTGTATATTATTTGATTATTTTACCATACACACTCTCATTTGTTACATGTGTTCCACACCCCTTTTTACACAAACAAAAACATCAAAAATTTCAGACATATTAAGTAATAAAAGGATACACTTTTCCAAAGTACAGAAAAGACACAAGTTGAAGATAGGCTCTATTTTAATAATCATCCACATCATCATATAGGATTCATGAACCTCTTCTCCTTCCTCTCCAACTATATATACCTCTCTTCACCCATCCTCTTCTGTCATCACTCTCATACCCATCACACACCATTCAAGCAGTGAGAGCTTCTGGACAGAACCAAAAAGATGCCTTGTCTCGAGAACTCGGTAACTGTAATCTCAACAAACAGAGTCTTCCCTGACAAAAAGTCAACGCTCGCTGACCTCAAACTCTCTGTCTCCGATCTCCCCATGCTCTCTTGCCATTACATCCAGAAAGGTTGTCTCTTTACTCGTCCCCACCTTCCTCTCTCTCACCTCGAACACTCTCTCTCTCTAACCCTCTCTCACTTCCCTCCTCTCGCCGGCCGTCTCACCACCTCCGAAGACGGCCACGTCTTCCTCTCATCCAATGACGCCGGCGCGGACTTCGTTTTCGCCGAGGCGAATTCCGTCCACGTCAGCGACGTTCTCGCCGGAATCGATGTTCCCGACGTCGTGAAGGAGTTTTTCACGTACGACAGGGTGGTGAGTTACGAGGGACATAACAGACCAATCCTCGCCGTTCAAGTGACGGAATTAAACGACGGCGTTTTTATCGGATGCTCCGTTAATCACGCCGTGGTCGACGGAACGTCGTTATGGAATTTCGTTAATACGTTTGCTGAGGTGTCTAGAGGAGTTGGGGATGTGACACGTCATCCTGATTTCACGCGGGAGTCTGTGCTAATCTCACCGGCTGTGCTGAAAGTGCCTACAGGTGGGCCCAAGGTGACGTTCGACGAGAACGCGCCGTTACGTGAACGGATATTCAGTTTCAGCAGGAAACAGATTCTCGAGCTGAAAGCTATGGTTAACGGCAAGATAAACGGCGTGGAAGTGTTGGGGAAGCAGAGCAACGATAAACTTAACGGTAAAAAACTAACGGAAATGATGGAGAGTTTGTTAGGGAGAAACGACGCCGTTTCGAAGCCAGAGATCTCTTCGTTTCAGTCTCTATGCGCTTTGCTCTGGCGCGCGATCACTCGCGCCAGGAAGCTTCCGAGCGATAAAACGACGACGTTTCGTATGGCAGTCAACGTCCGCCACCGTTTAAACCCGAAGTTGCATCCGGAGTACTTCGGAAACGCGATACAGAGCGTCCCGACGTTTGCGACGGTTGAAGAAGTTCTCTCTCGTGATATCAGGTGGGCCGCCGACCAGCTCAACCAGAGCGTGGCGGCCCACCAAGACGAGAAGATCAGAGGCGTTGTGGCGGACTGGGAGGCGAATCCGAGGTGTTTTCCGCTCGGGAATGCCGACGGAGCGTCGGTGACGATGGGGAGCTCGCCGAGGTTTCCGATGTACGAGAATGATTTCGGGTGGGGGAAGCCGGTGGCGGTTAGAAGCGGACGGGCGAATAAGTTCGACGGGAAGATCTCGGCGTTTCCGGGGAGGGATGGGAATGGGAGTGTTGATTTGGAGGTGGTGTTAGCGCCGGAGACGTTGGCTGGGATCGAGTGTGACGAGGAGTTTATGAGGTATGTGTCGAAAGTTTGATGGAGGCTGATGATTTAACGTAACGGTTTGCTTTCCCTCTCTTTTTTTTTTTCGTTCTTAAGAACTTGATGATGTAATATTGTAACGTTAACTGTAATTTGACTGAATAAAAATGTTATACATATGTTATATTACACTTTGGCGCTAATTTTTTTTTTATTTGATTAAAAAATGTTCTTGAGACACTATTTTAAAAAATAAAGAAGGAAATACAGCAAATCGGAGCATAATTGTAGCGAAAAGAGATAGTAACGTAGTAGTGAATATGAATATAAAAATATCAGATCCGGACAAAACCGAACGTATCATACTATACCTTCGTAGTGTTAATATATTTCCATGGGCAGCGCTTCAATTAAGTGATGTAGAGTTACATAGTTGGTTTAGTGAGCACTGGTCAACAAAGGGATCACCGTAAATGATCATTTTATGACTATTGAAAACGAATCAAATCAATAGTTCACAAACTCTCTCTTCGGACGAGTACGAGTCTTAGTCAAGGAACACCGAGTTGCTTTAGATTTAGATTTAGTGTTTTGCTAATTTAACTAAAGTTTTATCATAGTATATATATCAGAATTGTTGTAATAAATCAATTAATTGAAGCTTTATCATGTTTTCTATACATTCGTAGGTACAGAACTGAAA
>JABAYD010111081.1:0-16938 GCA_014822095.1 Diplotaxis tenuifolia
AAAGGTATATTTGTAATTTGTTTATCAAGCTCATTTGAATTGAAATAAAAAAAAACAAACATGAAATTCATTCAGATGACTCATCTAGATGGAAAAACGAACAATCTCTAAAATTTGGATGGATCATTTGGATGGATCACATAGATGGATCAGCTGAATGAATGATTACAAATGGAGAAACGAACAGCCCCATAGTCATCGCAATATTCATAAACAATTAAACAACTTTTATTACACATTCAGAAGACTAATAGATGATCAATCAAACATCTAGGGAACTTAGACCGGCTTATCTTCTTGCCTTTAAGCAAAGATCTCTGCTCTAGGAACCCTAGTAGATTCATTCCAAAGTATCCTTAAATTGCCTAATACGTCAAAAGACTTGTCTTGCTGATAGAAGAGCATTGGCCTTCTACATTGGGTGTCGCATTAACTGGTAAAACATTTTTTGAACCAAACATATTTGTTTGCATCAGCTCTGAGGTTATCATAATCTGCTAAGAGCCGCATTCTAATGTTCTCAACTTGGCTAGGAACTCGTCTAGCTGATATGTACAGAGCCATCATGTGGCTAAGAATCCCATTGTTGTTACGACCAAAACTTAATTTGATATTTAACTCGGTGGTGGGAATAACACGGTGGTGAGAATATGATATATATAACACGGTGGTGAGAATTCAAATTGACAAGAAAACAATTATCATAATAATCATTTGTTTCTACTTAAGTTACCAGACACAATCCTTTTTTAAACTAGAGTTTCCACGGTACATAAAAAGGGCCATAAACGACACACAAAAAACAAGGGTGGCCAAACGAAACAAGACCAATCTATATATACATTTCCTTGAGGCAGAGGACGTAGTGAAAAAAGGTTCCTAACTTGATAAGCTAAGATGAGAGAGAGCTATCTAATAAAGACCTTATTAAGGATAAGAAGGAGCTTCAGTAGCTTTCACAAATCTGCCTTTGACACGCAACCTTGTATCAGCTGTTGCCTTCCTCGACTCATACCTTATCGTCTTATCATATCTGCTCACATCCAAAGATACAGTATTAGAAAAAAAAATGTCTTTTCAAGGGGGGAAGTATATAATGAAGTAATATACCTCCGAGTTTTCCTCTTTTCCTTGTAACGTTGCATTGCATTGTCTCTGTTCTGAGCCAGCTGCTCCAAATCAGCCTTGGTTGCCACTACTCTCGTGGACTTACAGCTACTTCCCTCATTTTTTTCAGTGAAACGTAACTCACTGGATGAGTTTGAGCCTTTCTCAGAGCTAAATGTAACTGGAAGGTTGTTGCTCTCAGCTGTTGCTGGTACCTGTCCTGAATTTGATCCATAGTAGTCATCCTACCAAAAAAAAAGAATCATAATAAGCATTACAATTCACAATGATAACACTTCACAAGCCAAAATGTTAGCATTGGTTAAAACAAGAATATCAAACAAACTTGTAACATGTTTTTTTCTAAAGGTTACCTGGCAAATCTGTTTAACACCTTTGGGTTTAGTGGAACAAGTATCATTCATGAGATCAACAAAGCTGTTGATTGTGAATGATTTAGCATCTTTTGTTACATACCCATCTTCCCTAGTGTTTCTTGACTGTCCCAAGTTAAAATCCCATATCTACAAGTTCAAGCTTCACAGGTTAAAATCATAAAACACCACAAGAGTGACCAAAGAGAGAGAGATAGATAGATTGCACAAACCTGAGTACTCCTGCTACCTCCACTAGCACTAAGATTATCAACATTCCACAGCAAAGATGTAAACGACGTCGTTTGAGGCTGCTGGATAACTTCTCCAACGCTATTGGTCTCCTCTGCATCTCTCACCCGCATCTCCGGAACCATAAGCCCTTCCCTCCCTTCTCCTCCTTCTCCATCTCCATCACCGTTCTTGAGCAACTCCTCAAGCTGTTTACACACCACCTGCTTATACCTCCCACAGCTAGAGCCACCACGCTTCTTAAACGACGTCGTCTCCTTTGGAACAGGCACAACCAGTTCCAGCAAAACGTTAGATCCAGAAACCCACGAATCCAAATCCATCCCAAAATTCTCCATCATCGTCCTTTCGTTCTCTTCTTTCCTCCCTCCTCTTCCCAGATCGACTCCCAACAACGCGGCGAGCTCCAACGCCGACGGACAACCAGAGAAACCTTCCACGGCGGAGCGTACATGAGCGTCGGAGGAGCTTCCGTGGACATCGTAATCGCAGTCCTGACACAAGACGAGGTTGTCGGTGAAGCACCGGACGGAGACTGGCTCGTTGCCGCAATTGTCACAGATCTGAGATCGCACGTGCTTTTTGGACAGGAGGTTCGCGGTGTGCACGTGCTGGTCACAGGGTAAACAGAGCTTCGCCGTGTCGGCTCTACAGAACAGAACCGCCGCTCGATCTCCGCAGAAATCGCACGGATGTCTCTCGGAACTACTCATGAATTACTCCTCTCTGAAAATCCGAACTAATGTTGATCAAGCGAAGAACACAACACGAAGAGGTTTTGTCTGCAGATCTTTTGTTACAGTGAAGAAGACAAAGAAAGAAACTGTATTTATTGTCAGGATGTGCTCCTCTGTGTTGCGTTGTATGGTAGTTAACTATTCAGATCGAGAGATGTTCAGATCTAACGGTGTGTAGAGTGAGTCTTCATTATTAGACGGCGACGCTTACATCGAGGTGACAGAGAATTATAAAATATCTACTCTACTTTTTCAACTTTCTAATCATTCTAATCTTTTTTTTTAATTTACAAAGGGAAAGTTAGAGGAAAGCACGTGATTTTTATGGAATTATGTAATTCCTTAAATAGCAATTACTTTTGGAGTTTGGGTTCATTATTAAATCACCAGTACCAATATAGCATAGCACTAACGGTTCGAATCATCTTTGATTTATTACCAAACATTTTGTATCTTCTAGATGATGTAAATTATACTATCGAATATTATGAACATTATATTTCGAAATACCACCGGGTTGGTAGACGAAATTTTTTACAGGAGGAGATAATATCAACTTCTCTGTAGGGTCGGTTCTTAGTAAAAAGATTTCTATCTAGTAGTATATCAGTATATGCTATGCTAAAAGCACATGTCGTATAATTCGCAAGATATTTTTAAGATATTTAAGACAATAAATGTCAAAAGAAAGTGACGTCGATGAATAAAAGTACAATGCTATTAAATCATATATTAAAGATTCATTGTGTGTTTGTCGGGTATAATATCTTTGATTTTTTCACGATATCAAATCCAGAAAAACTAAATAAGAAAAGTAGAAAACAGAGAAATGGTTACTACACTAGGAGGCCCAAGAAAAGAATGAATTATAAAGAGGGAGTAGATGGGCTTCGGCCCATAATGGAAGCTTGACGAGTGGACCGTCAGCGATAGATTGTTAGATTACTAGAATCCGTTCAAAACAGATAGATTGTTAGATTATTGAAATATTCTTCTTCTTACAGCACTTGGTTCCAATTTCTGTATTCACCATGCTAGAACTTTCACTCCTGCTCTCTCTGCGAGAACATCTTCTGGTTCAGCATTGCAACTAAGATGGGATACCGCTAGGGGCGGATGTATATTTGATTATATAGGGTCCGATTATATATTATAAAGTATAGATGCAAGTCCAAAAAATTTGTAGCGTAGCCTTCCTACCTTCGATCTGATTACCTGAAATAGTTATATATATTTTTGTCGTTTTTGTTTTATTTATATAGTGCGTGCTATTAAATCATTTTGGAAAAAGTTAGGTTTACTTAATATGCAGATCATAATGAATCTCTATGAATGGCAGATTGTGAGATATCTTTCTAAAGTGATTGCTTTAGGATATACAAAAAAAAAAAAATCGAAAAATATTTAAAGTTCCACTTAACTTATAGACAAATGATAAAAGCTGCAGCTTAGGCAATTGCGCCTTGTTCCGAAAATTTTAAACCGAATCTCAAATTAGTATTTGAGGTACAGAAGAGTTGGATTTAAAACGAGTTACCATCAGCATCTACTTGACCTGCATAGTCACAAGTTGTGACTCACAACGCACAAGACGAGTTAAATGTACTCACTTCTTCGAGTAATGTTTTGGTAAATGTAAGACACGGTTTGGTCAAGAAATATGTAAGAAACGAGACTTGATTGGAAATTTTGTTACTAATATCACACATTTATTAGATAGATGACCATGAGGAGCAACAATCTTATACACAATTGTAAAAAGTAACTGATTTTCTTTTTATCTAAAATTTTTAAACAACTGAATATGTATTCATCGGATGTAAATATAAAAACTGATCATTTGTAGAGTGACCTGAAATCAAGAACATAGCAACGATTGACATCACAACGAAAGCATGCAAATTAAGATCTTTTGTAATCCATTTTTTCTTATGATATAGCAATTTACTGTTTGTTTAGTTTTATTTATATGTGCGATTATCCATGATGATTTCTTAATTTCAAAGTATTTATTTTGAAAATAAAATTTGAGTATTTATCTGTTAAAAATAAATAGTCATCAAAATTTGGTAGTAAATGAGTTAGTTTTGACTGTCTAGTGTCTAGTTGTTTTATACTGACTTGTTTTGTTGTAAAATTTGGTGATCTATTAATGTTCCAAATCTATATTGATACACTATAATATGTTTCATTTGGTTGTTAAATTAATTATAGAAGATTTTTGTAGTCCAGTGTAGTAATATTGCAACTGCCAATGCCATGCATACTTAACTTATATATTTGCAATACAAATGGAATTTTTTGTGAAAAAGTTATTCATCTTATTTCACACGCTGCAAGAATTAGATTTCACTCGTTTTGATTGAGATAATAGCTAGTTTGTAGTGACTAATTAAAAATCATCCCTAAATTATATTTTGTATTTAATTTCTGATACCTATGATAAACTGGATATCAACATTAAAATAACATGTTTTAACCAAGTCACTTTGGTGGTAAAAGGATTCCAGTTTAAATTTCTGTTTTGGATTCAAATAGCATCGACCATCCATAGACGTCTAAAATATTAACAAAATCTGAATTTTATGAGTTTTGTGGGATTAATTTTTTAGTATAGAAAGTTTTTGGAATCTTTACAGTTATTAAAAAAACATGTATTTTTGTTAAGTTAAAAATGACATGCTACAGTAAAAGAAAATATCCATACCTCCTACAATGTTTAAAAATTTCACGTCATCTAAATAAAACTTGTTGATGTGTTTTTTTCAAAAAAAAAAAAAAAACTTGTTGATGTGTTTCAATTATGCTTAAAGTCTTAGTGGCGCTTTCAGATTTATCACATTTTTTCTAGTTCAAATTATCTTTCTCAAAAAGTTAAGTTTAAACAAAATAAAAGGTTTAAACCTAACTATTTCTAGATTAATTATAGACAAATGAGGGCAATTATTAAAACGGTAGCAAATGAAAGAAGGTGGAAGATCAATAGATGATGTTCACTTCGGATTGGCGCGAAGTTGGATAAAAGCTTAAAAAAGAAGACAAAAGTCTCACTGATTGGTCCAAGAAGAACCAAAGCCTATCCACTTCTCACTCTCTTCTTCTTATTACCAACGAGAACCTTCACACACACACACATATACATCTCTGTCGGTTCCTCTCTTCTTTATATTAATTAAATATTTAAATTCAGATGAGAGAAAATCCCCATTTTTATTATTCTTTTACATCAAAGTTTTTTTTTTTTTTTCTTATAGAACTCTCAACTACTGACCGAAACCTTCGCTCGATCTGAATCTTCTTCAAGATTTTATCCTCCAGAGGGCTTGGGAACGAGGTTTGGATATTTTATTCTATTGCACTTACATTTTTAGTTTCTTTCTCAGTATTTTTGTTTAATTTGTAATGTAATAGTTCTGGGAATCTACTTGTGTTACTCACCTTACATGTGAGCAAT
The DNA here is from genome assembly GCA_014822095.1 of Diplotaxis tenuifolia. Taxonomy (NCBI): domain Eukaryota; kingdom Viridiplantae; phylum Streptophyta; class Magnoliopsida; order Brassicales; family Brassicaceae; genus Diplotaxis; species Diplotaxis tenuifolia. The sequence goes on from JABAYD010111081.1 coordinate 5,925, forward strand.
CGCTAGATATAATTTTGAGTGTTTAATTGACACATGAATGCAACAGTTTCTGGGTCACACTCTGTTTCATAAGAGATTCAGCCAATGGTTTTTTGCTTTTTTTGGCTACTTGTTTAAGAAAATATCTTTGGAAAATGAAAACACTTTTTAAAGTAAATAAACGGTAAATAAAACCCACTTGCCTCAAAACCCCCTTGTTGTTTGGTTTTGATTCATTGGAAAATAAAAGACATTTTGAAGCTGTGTCATCAAAAGCTTCATTCTTTCCATTTTTAATGAGCGTAGTGCTTCCATTTCCTTTTCTGGGATTTTTCATTTCCTGATTTTTTTTTTTGCAAACGAAAATATTACCAAATTAGATCTTACATGTAAAAGAAGTTGGCAACTTGGGTTTGATTGAGTTATCTGCATGTTTTATATGTCCCCTATTTGCTCTAGCATCGTTGTTTGGATGTGGTCTTGATATCTCTTTTGGATCTTTGCTGATTGGTTAAGAACTCCAGTAAGTTTTGCTCTATGTGCACTAATGTTTTTTTTCATAACTTGTCTCCTAAGCTATGCTTTTTTTTCTTTATATTTGTGGATTGCATCAGTTCATGGATGTTGAAGAAAGGAATATTTCATCAGGTTATGCTAAGCCTCCATGGATATTCAAAGGAAGGCAAGTAGTAACCTCTTTTGATGTGGTAGACTTTATAAGAGTGTCTCTAGTCTTCTTATAGTCTCTGCTTTGCTTTTTTTGTTGTTGCTTCCAGTGCGTTGTACCAGATTCATCTTGTGAAGTCTTCCACTGCTCGAGCATTCATCCCCAAGGAGTTTCGACTAGTTGAAGCTTTTGGGTATTTAAAAAAGCTTCTATATAGCTCCTTCCTTGCTTAAATGATTCTTTTTAAAAGTATCTTTCTTTTTTGGATATTTTTTTTCTTCAGTTACACTCTTGGAGGGTTTTTCCTTGCTAGCTACGATGATAGTCCTGCAGGTGTCTTCGATGAGGTCTCTTCTTGCCTTTCCTTTCCATCCCTACTTAACTCAAACTTTATTACCATCCCCACAACATTCTTTTTAATAGGCTCTTTTTTTTTTTTGTTTCACAGCTTGTAATGATTGCAGGGATTGTATGGAACCCTCCTACATCTTGCGCGTATGTTCATTCTTCTCCTTCCTCCACTATTATAACCATTCTTTAGTAAAGCAGAGTTTGACTCAAGTGACCAAGTTGAGGGATATTCTGCTAAATTAGATTCATGCTTATCAAAAACATGAGTATTTTAAAACCCAGTTGGGAATAAAAATATCCATTTTTTAATCCATTTAGATGGGCTGCGAGGGTGCTTGTGAACAGCAACGAGGCTTGTCATCACGGACGCAAGGTAGGTGGGTCTTATGGCACTGTATCAATGGAATGTTTGGGAGGTTGGAGGATAATAATGCATTTATATTATTATATAACATGGGTGGTGTTGCAGGAAGTAGGACTCCCAAGCCAAGTTGCAAGGTTTTCAAAAGTTAGTGTCTTACTTTGGTCTTAAAAAGTGATATTTACCTTTTAATAATTACTGATTAGATGAAAAAAAACAAGGTAAACTCTTGTCTACATAAAGTAGAGACATTAACTATAAAAATAATTCTTCCTACACTCTTGGAGAGAGTGGGATGAAACATGTGTCTTGATCTTCTTTTATGTTACTGCATTGAGTAAAATTGGTTTGGTTGGTTGTGAACAGAAAATCACTGCAGTTCCAAAGCGAAAGAGGGAAAGAGCTTTTGGTTTCTTGGACACATTTGGGTTGGGAACTACTCTGTCTCACCCTCAGGATTTGATGGAGGTTAAAGTTAGTGAAGTTGATAATAGTGTTGCTTCTGCAAGTATCTGCAACATCCAAATGAGATCAGATGGTGAGTTCTTTGCTTATTGGCCTAACTTTAGCATCTGAATTATATACTCCGAGTAAAACTTATTTCATTGTTTGATATTCTAACTATGGTCTAACTGGCCCTACCTCAGAATCAGAGACCAAACTTGGAAAATGGATGGGACCAACAATTAAAATGTCACTTCCGAGTTTTAGGTAATTTTTTTTGTTAATTTGATTGTTATCATTGGAGACTTTATGGCGTGTAAGCTCATCAAGAATGTCAAATAATATGGCAGTGGAAATACAAAATACAACCCAGATCTCCTCAAGTACTCTTGCCACATCCACTGCAGGTGATGCTTCTGCTTCTACTTCAGATCAGTCTCATGATAGAATAGTGGACAACGTTTATTAGAATGAATTTATATTGAAATTCTTTCAGGGTGAGGCCTGTGAGCCCTGCGGTAGTATCAAATCCTTTGGAAGATGAGGGAGATAGGAATCACACATCACAAGAGTCGCTTGAAAATGAAAGGCTGCGGTTAAGCGTAGCTGTGATGCTATCAAAACCAATCATAGCTCTTCAGTTTAAAGACTTAACAATGCAAGTAGAAGCTCCTGTTGTAGTTCACCCTTCATTGCAATAGACACAACACTCAACAACATACACTTCCTACCAACACCAAGGTCTCTCACATCTTTTACAAACTAAAAACAAATCTTTCCACTTTCTTTACAAATGATAAACCTTTTGCCAAAATGTGTTATTCTGTACTTACATAAGCAATAGTCCAAAAGGTTAGTTTCTATCATGAATATAAACTTACAACTCTCTCTCTCTCTTTGGTTGTATGGCAAACCCTTTACACTGCAGAAGGAAACTTTCATGAAATATATTATTTAGCAAAACAAAACAACAAGTCTATTCTTTGATGTTGCCAAAGGGTTTTTTTGATCAGAAGCAAGGAGCAAAGAGATGATGTAATTGTTGGTTGTTCCATGGTATGTCAAATGATCATTTCTCCACATTGTCCAAAACCTGTAACAAACACAACCATTAACTTAAAAACCAGGCAAAAATCTAAAGGAAGAGAGGTTATATTATATGGGCATTAACTGTTTATACCTTACAAGATGGCTTAGAGTAGAGGATATCGTAGTGTCCTGGACGGTACAGCTGATGAACGCTTCGGTTTGGAAACACAACACTCTCTCTGCAAAAAAAAAAAAAAAAAAGCGGAATGTTTCTGGGATATAAAAACGACGTACATGTGGCTTCGCTAATAATGAAACGACAAAAATGTTGTGCTCTATATTGGGCCGAGAGTTTGGGCCCTTTCGCTAAATACAGCGAAATGAACATGAAATGACTTCTATTCTATTAATTCATTTTGATTAATAGAATAAACAATTCTTTTTTTGTAGATGAAGAATAGACAATTCTATTCGTCAAGAGTTGTGATATTTTGTGAAAGTTTGTATTCTACAGATAAAATTAAAGTCATCATAAATCAATTTTTAATCAACGAAGGAGACATATCATGGGCAAAGATGATAGATACACAATGCAATGACATTTAAGAGGAAACCATATCATAGAGTTTTCCGACTTTGAAAGATATACGGCTTGGTTTAAAATATCTTAATTATTATAAGAAACTTAGAACTTAATTATGTCAAAATTGCCATAAACTAAATCTGATCATCATACCTTAAACTTTGTGGAGGATATAAGTTGGAAAATGCTCATAATATGCTGAAAGATTGGGAATATTTGAAAAACAAATTTCATTTTCACATTCATAAAAGTTAAGAATCAGATCGACGTATTGGTTCCGATTCAATGGATATTGTTAGATATAAATAATAGTGAACTGAATCAGAACTTTTTTTATGTTTGTGGATTTTACAAAGGGAAATTTGGTTTGTGAAGTCATTTTGCCTCTACTTGATGTTAAAAGTTTTGTGGTTATAAACTGATGTGCCAAAGTCCAACAAGTCTAGAGCGTGGAAAGTCCTCTTGCCTAACTTTTGCATTATGTTAATACAAATTAATATAATGTTCGTTTTGTCTAATTATGTAATGTTAATTCATTTGTTGTTTTGAGATGTTAAAAGGCCACCGAAACATGATCTCGTCAACCAAATTATATATTTTTTTTTCACATGCACCTTAACTCTAGATTACTATTTTATACTTATGTGCGTCTAGTTAGACGACAAAGTAATCATACGATTTTAATATAAGGAGAAAAACGTATTAGTTTTACCTTATTTCTTATCTTTCCATGATGGGGAGCCTTGCCAAACGACTAAATAACCTTAAACTTATGCCACATTCTTTTTATAAACACTGCCCAACTAATTATTGGTCACTAGCCCCTAAGAAAGATTATTGGTTTATGCATTATGCAAACATTTTTATAAGTCTGCTTGTTGGAACTTTGTTTGACCCGGCCGATAGGATTTGTTTAGTTGAATCATTTGTAAGTGTCATAAAAACAGATTTAGTGTTCGATTTATCGGGAGGTTCTAACATTTTTTTTTTAATAATAGAGCTACTATTCAAGCAAGAGACGATTGTCAGCCAAGTTGGTAAAATCAATTACTCCTATAAGTTTCTAACAAAATTAAACGGAACTGAAGTTATAGCTTTATATATATTCATGTTTCTAGATCATAGTAACATCACATGACATGTCTTAAAAGTCGTGTATTTCTTACAATATCTTAGCTTTATAATCCGATAAATATAACACACCAGCTTTTTTAAAAGAGTCTCTTGCTTGATTTTCTTGTAACAATATTTCTACGCTGAAGGTTTTCTACATCCGCATATCTTCAAGTAAAAAAGTAATTCAATTATCGATCAACAAAGAAAATTCTCCCCCAAATTAATTCGATTATTGATCAAAGTATATACTTATATTCTCATCTTTTCAACATACACTTGAGCTAATCAGTATGATTTAACGAGTTGAATAATATAACACTTTGATATATCCTTTTTGTTCCTGTTTCCTCTCCTCATTTCAAGACTACATGTGCCCTCAGTGAGAGACTTGCTTTTGCATTTTACATTATGTTAATATGAGCCATACAAGAACTCTAAAGACCAAATCTAAGCAAATCCCTGAACAAATGTCCTAATCAACAATTTAATTAATAGTATGTAGTTACTTTTCGCATCAATGCGTTTGCCAAAAACCAAACAACTGTTTACACACAACCAAGCTTATTTACTTTGGGATTGGTGATGTGCTTATTGTTAATTAGTGAAACCATTCCATATAGTTTTAACGTATACTATAAATGTTCATAATTTTCTTCAATTCCAAGCAACGTATACCACTTTGTTAATGCGGTTCACAATAAAATTAAGTTGCCTACTCAATAGAAGTTCTCTTTAATTTTTGTCTAACAACCCATTGATAGCTGAGCTCTTACAAATACACGACATATTGAATACTGAGGTGGAATCCTCTAAGGTACTTCTTTCTATAAGTACATATTTACAATAATTAAAGATATCAAACAAACTACATAAAACTATTCCGTTCAAGCTAGCAAATACAGTAAAACCTCTATAAATTAATAATGTTAGGACTTTGAAATTTTATTAATTTATAGAGATATTAATTTATAAAAGTTTCCTTATTTAGATTTCTTATTTTAAGATATTTTTATTTTAAGAAAAGAAAAAATTTAATTTTAGTATATGGATATTAATTATTTTTTTTTTGAAATTTGACATTTATATTAATTTTATTATATTATTTTGTATGTATAAAATATATTTCATATCATTTAAATGTGGTTTTATATATAACATTACTAAATCTCATTAAAAATAGATTAAATGTTAAGGAAATATAAAACTAATTTCATTATAAATAAAATAAACAATATAATGGAGGATTATTATGTATAAAAAATATGTATATATATAAATTATTAATTTATAATTTTAATGGGACCATGTATTTACATATAGTTTTTTTAAAAAGTATTATCTTATTATTTTATCGATTTGTGTCAAATTTTGAACCGGCCCAAATTGGGGTCGGTGAAATTTATTAATTTATAAAAATTATTAATTTATCGAGTATTAATTTATAGAGTTCGCCGAGTGTAACAAACTTATGCGAAGCAATTAAAACGACGGAGCGTTTAAGAAATTCGGCACGTAATCAATTTGCCAAGTCATTAAAATTTGCCAAATATAGTTGAACCCTTTGAAGTGTGTCAACTTTGAAGATCTTTACTTTTTTTGTCATGTTTGTTGAAGTCGTATTCTGTTTCATCACGAATCTTAAGAAATACTTAATCTATTAGTTTCAAAGCTTATTTGAGCACAAAAAGAAATAAACAATTTAAACATCTAATTAATCAGGAAAGTTAAGAATAGTAATTACTGTTCATATTAAGTTTATTTTCTTCTCAACTCTGTTCATATTAAGTTATACATTCGTTCATTATAGTATCATTTATATATTCATAAATCAAACAAATTATTGAAGTTTCTACTATTTATCCTTATGAAAATACTAGATCATTTTATCTTTATAAATAATATGATCAATTAGAACTATTTAAAACACTGAAATAAAAAAATGCATTTTAAATGAAAAGTTCTATTAAAAACCTATCTTTGACACAGATGGAATAATAATATGATTTTAGCTTCATATAAATGTTAGTTTATAATTCAAGCTTTATTATAGACCTTGTTTTTTTAATTTCATTAAAACAAGTAAACATACAATTTTATTTTATATTTATGACTTTATTTTATCAACTAACAAAATATGATTCTATTAACAAAATACTTTCTATACGTTGGGACCTATGGAAATTAAATGGATGCATTAAAAACCTTAAAATAATATTATATATTTTTTGATCTGAAAACTAAACGGATGGATGTCTTAACAATCTTAGGCTCCGAATGGTGACTGCGGTTTGAGCGGTGCAGGAAAATCGGTTTAACCGTAGAGACTCCGAATGTTACAAACCGCCCGCCCCGCACCGCACCTAACAATAACAAAAATCTTTACATATACATATATCTATATATTTTTATAACTGTAAAAACCGCACCGGAGTTAAACCGCTCTTCCCGCACCGCTCAAATCGCAGTCACCATTCGGAGCCTTGGTGCCTAGTTAAAGTATTACACTTCGTCTTTATTTTACCAAAAAAAAATAAAAATATATTTGATTTGATGATAGCGATCTCAACCTGAAATTCACAAAAATTAGAGAAAATAATAATTATATGGACTACGGGTATGATTTATAAAATTTGCGTGTGACCACTAGTAGCCAAGATAATATAGCAACATTTAGCTACTATTACTTAAGCAGAAAAAAAAACATTTAGCTATTTTTTTTTGTCAACAAAACATTTAGCTATTATTAAGTCCTTTTATTATTTCCACCTCTTTAGGGTACCGTATTACCAGTCTATTTGTTAAGTAATGTTGAAGGAAAGTAGGAAGATACTTTTTGGAAGACAACAATGCAACATACCTTTTTGTGAATTTCTAGATATATATTTGTTTCTTGAAGGGAAACAAAGTATAGTTTAATGATTTAGAAAATCTAATTTCCTTTAACGGTTTAGAAAATCTAATTTTCTTTCAAACTTTCCAATATATAATTTTCTATCCATAGCGCTTACAATATTAAACTAAAAATTTACAAAGGCAACATTATATTGTTCTAGTTTTTTTCTCTGTCCGAATAATCTTTCTTTCACTATCTTATATTTTATTATTCACAACTTGCACAGACACTGTTAAAAATATGGAAGCACCGTGAGCTATAGTTAAAGTTTAAATTTTTTACACCCAAGTCAGGGATTCAAATTCCAAATAACACAATTTCTATATTTCAATTTCTGTAGCAAACAAATTATGCAGAAAATTAGAAAAAAAATATTTATAAAAAATCTTTGGCGCAAAAGTATAACCAGAAATGAATCGTATAGAGCGGCCTAAGGTGATACAATCAGACATATAGTTTAGTAAGTATAATTGCCGACTGTTATATCGTTTATGTAATGTTTTCATAATTTATAATAGTATGTAATGTTTTCATAATTTATAATAGTATAATTAATCAGGTAAAATGTTATTAATTAAAAGCAAATCCTTGTATTTAATAAACTCATCCACTCTCGTGATTGATTATACAAGTTTTTATTTCGTTTTTTCTTATTGCCATTGATTAATCTGGAACTTTATTTTACTTATTTTCTCATAACGTTTTGTCGTGTAACTAGAGTAATTAATTCAGGTCGTCATGCACGATTTTGATTTCAATTTAAATACGTTATCCCAGTCTATGAGAAGTATTTGTGTTGTGCGTATTGGTTTGAAGTAGTCCACCCTAAAGAGCAATAATTGCAATGCTCGTAACTTTGACCTAATGTTTTGTCCTATTACATTGTTTTAATATTTTTGTTATTTTTTTTTATTTGCCATGTTCAACACAATATTTTCTCTCATTTTCCAATATATAAAATACTTATACAAGTTGTCGACAAAAAGTATATTCTTAAAATAAATATTTTTTCTTTGTTTATAAGAATTCCAGTTACAGATGCTTAAGTCATGTATTTTCAAATGCAAGTATATATAAATTATTATTTTTCGGTAAAACAATGCAAGTATATATTCTTTGATTTTGCTGGTTACATCAAACTTTTTTTTAATAAATACTAACCTCTTTTATTAAAGGGAAATGATGACCTTGTTCTTGCAAATATAATCGATTTATTTACATTTGATAGATTAACTTGCATGCAGCAGTACTGTACATGAAAGTTTGAGAAAATGTAATCTGCAACATCCATGACTTTGTTGTCCTATAGTAGCATATATGTGGAAATCTCCGAGAAGTAATCAAAAATCAGCAACTACAACATTTTCTACATACTTTATGTTTTCAGTAAATCGTGGCAACCAGTCTTGAGAATATAAAAGTGGAATTTTAAGTGTAAGCTTTGTCTTTGTCTTAACCGTACGCACTATATATAACAACTTTGGTTCCACCGAGCCTACTATTTAGGAACCCACGTATTTGAAACCCAATTCTTACACGAAATTCAGCTAACTTCAGCTTTTTAGCTCATTGTTGACTTTCGAACTGATAATCTATGTTTGTGCGTGTGTATAGATGACTTACGCTACAGCCAATGTTTGATCCTTTAACTCCTACCGTGACTGTAGTTTCCAATGAAAATGCTTAGAATCCCGTTGACGTATATCCTAATAAAGAATTTGAAGTTGGATCAATACAAAAGACTTTTTTCTGTGAACAAATTCTTTTACTGAAAACGACCAATCCGGATATATGTATATATAAAGTATTACCTATGAAAGTATATAAAGTAGTTTACTGTATATCATTTAAAAGGTTTCCTAATCTACCCACTCTCATATGAATAAGAAAAACAAAACTACTACTTTCAAAGCAGTGATCCTTATCAAAACAGCATTTGAGAGGGTTTGCCCTAAATTAACATAGCAGAAGAACAACAGGGTGATACGTTTCAGAAAAAAATATATTTTTAGAAAAAAACAAAAGATAGATTAACAAAACTAGGAGGAGTTTTAATCAACAAAATAATACCAAGAGATTCCGTTTTTGCCAACAATATCAAGAATTAAATTACTTTAAGAAAACAAAAGTAGCAAGGTTACAAAATATCCAAAATATACAAAATAATACCAAGAAATTTCTGTTAAAGCTGATATTACATTCCATGCATCTCACCAAAATTTTGTGGACCGGTTTATATATTTGTGGAATGAAATATGCCAACATTAACTAGAGTGGCTCTTTCATGTCTGTGAGTGGAATAGCTTTAACAGAAATTTATATAGTTAGCTCTAGAGATCACAATAGTTTAAGTGAAATTTATAATTAATATGAACTGTTTCTTTTGGTGAACAGAACCAACCAGGGGGTTAGCCTTCGAGTTCATGATTTTAAAATTCAAAATTCAAAATCAAAACATAATAAATAGATTACTCATATAGCTTTTTATGCTAATTACTTAAGATTTTATTAAATTTTGAATTCAGAAATTTTAAACACATCCCCTCTAATAATGTAAGGGGTAAGGACCATTCAGCGAAAAATTTCCACAATGTATACTTTTTAGATAAATTATTTATGGTGAGTCAAGTTTTGAAAAATTTAAATGAAAATGATAAGTTAATAAATAATTGATCTACAATAGCACTAAATCACCTTTGCTGTAAATGTAGTTTATACAAATTATAGCGTGTAGATATCATCAGCTCATAAAGTTATTTAAAATGAAAAGTGATAGAGGACTAGAGAGGCTATATACCTATATGATGTAGATTTATATAAAGAAAGAAATGTAGAAAAGCCTAAAGCAAAGGAATCGATGGAACATGCCTAAAATGTATGACATAGCGTATTTGAATGAAATTTGTTCACGGGGAAATATCATTTTCTCCAACATCTCTCACGCCTCTTCTCTTTGTTTTCACATCTTCCTCGTCACCCCAAGACTTATACACTAACCTAATCCAAATTATTTTCCACGTTGTTTATAACTTTTCCAGTTGAATTAAGTTGATGCGTGTTATTTTATGCTGTAATTTTCATCATTAGTGGTTAATTAGTCAATTGATCAATTTGTATTATATGTCTATCAACGTAACGACCTCTCTCATATGCATTTGGATCTGCATTACCAAGATGATGACTTTATCACCCAAGAGAGATTTAACAATCATTTTCTCTCTTTATCATAATTGTCGTAAGTGAAACTTGAGATCATTTCAATTACTATATGGAGTCCAATTATCGCATATAAAAGAGGTACTGTATTAATTAATCTATATATGTGTATACATGTAAAAGCATATATATATTTTTTGAACAAACAGCATGTAAAAGTATATATATGTATATGAAATTTCAAGAAAGAGTTGGTGTAGATCATAGCAATGTTATTGCCATAATACATGTTTAAAAAAAAAACATGTATAAAATTGTCAAAAAAATCCATAGCCTTTGTATATGAAAATCTGTTAACTGAAGCTATCATACTTCTATTTATATATTTTTATTATTTTCTATTCACTCGATATATATATATATATATATATATAT
>JABAYD010111102.1:0-10426 GCA_014822095.1 Diplotaxis tenuifolia
AGCCTAGAAACTGTACTATTATAATATAGATTTGTGACCACATATAGACTGCAAGCGCATTGGAGATTTAATGAGTCAATGTTTGAATTTGAGCGTATTTAAATGTGAAAGTTATTTGGTTATATTTTTTATATCGAACTGAATGTTGGATACGTGACATAGAAAAGATGATTGAGTGTTACATTGTTTAAATTCTTAGAAAATAAGAATGTTTAGTGATTTTTCCAATCACTAAAGTTTGGAGATATATTGTGGTGGTGACAGAATACTTGTTGTTTATGTGTATTCAAGGGATCGAGATAATGGCATGCCGTAAGAAGACATGACAAAAAAAAATGAAACAGAAACAATGAAAATGGCACAAGAGAAAAATTTGTAGCAAAATAGTCATTTAAACAGAGTAATTCTCTTGTAGCAAAATAGCTTTCAGACGCGGGGAATGCAACTGATCATATGTCAGCAACATCTGAGGTATGCATTCCCAAAAATAGTTATTTGGTTGTAGTTGAATAAATGGCTATTGTTGGCGGATTACTCGTGTGACTAATTCTATAGGAAAAATTTAAATGACTAATTAAATTAGGACAAACAGAGTAATAAATAAGTTATAATATAATTTTTACATGATTTACAGGAATGCAAACTACAACTACCTTATGTGCTATACTTCAAAAACACCAAGTTCACCACGACATGTAAGATACATAGCAACATTAAAGAGTTTAAGCTTGAGTTGGAGTGGTTTCGAAAACCACCCTTAGATTTTTCCATTTTTTTGTACATTCCCAATGAACCAAATTTGAAGCTGCTGGGTATGTGGATGCTTCTACTGCATACGATTCCCTTATACGAGGGAGATGATACATCTTGGTTTGCGGTTGATGGCATGCTCATTCGGTATTCAATTCAATGAGAGAGCATGCACTCATCTGATTTATGTAAGATTTTGCCTTCTCAGCTCCACCATCTCGCCTGGAGGACCCTTGTAGTGATTCAAAACCTCAACAAGCTTGAAAAAATCTCTTTGGGAATAAATTAGATCCTCTTCGCATACTATATGACCCTTATTAATAGTGGTGAATGTGAGTTCTTTATACATCATGGTAATGTATTTTCTATTGTTGAAGAACTGCTTAAATCAGATAGGAAGGGGACTATATTTTAGTAGAGATGAAATGAGAGATACATCTTTATGCCCCTTCCCTCTTTTCTACTTCCTTACATTTCGTGGGCAGGTGTAGATCGCATGGGCCTTTTGTTTTATATACTTATAATCTTACTTTTTGCGATATATATGTAGGCATTTTGCATCTTTTCATTGCGGAGGGTGAAAGGTTCGTTCTTCAAACACACAATTTTCCTCTTGAACAACATTAGATCCTTTACCTAATCAACAATGGCTTTGGAGCATAACATATCAACAATGGCTTTGGAGCATAACATATTTTGGGTATGTCTCTATCCTCGATATGTCGTATATTTTATCGAAAATGGGTCTTTATGCCTCACTTCAATTTAATTCAGAAAACATATCGTGAACCAAGTGAATTAATGCCTTGGCTGCTTACAAGAAAGCCATGGAAGTGATGTCGGCCACGAAAGGGTCTGCTAGTAGGACGGTTTTTGAGGATGAAGTAGTGATCACAGGGAGTTCGGATGGAGTCAAGCGCCAGACCATTGTGAACACGAAATCAACTTCTTCCTCTAAAGGGAAGGTCATGGGGATGACCACCAAATCCAGACGGAAATATCATGAAAATTCTCGTTCTTCTATTGGTTTATCGAAGGTATTTATGAATCTGAATACTAAGGTATTTTATCAAAATCAGGTTTCTTTGCCAGAGGTTATTCCTTACGAGATGGTTTAAAATGTACATGGTGATCTTCTCAGAGTAAGTTGTATCCTCAACATCAGGTTCATTTGTAGGAAAGCAATCTTTGTCAGAGAGTAGTCCTTCTGACGTGCTTTATCATGTGAATTTTTCATGAAGTCTCTATTACTTTTGCATGTAGAGAGTTCATGACGTTCTAGTTAGACTCCGTCATAGAAGATGTTGAGGATATACTTAATGGAGCAGCCATAACGAGGGCAGTCTGTATGAGATACTCCATAAATCTTTCTCATGCCTCACTCATAGGCTCAGAAGGATGATGTTGAAAACTAGTGATCCTAATTTTGAGAGTGGCAATCTTGGAATTTGTGTAAAAGTTGTACAGAAAGATTGCTCTGCATTGATCTCATGTGGTGATAGGTCTAGCAGAAATAGTTTTCAAGCACCCCAATACTTTATCACTTAAAAGAGAAAATCAAAAGTTTGCAGTGAATGTAGTCATAAGGGGCTCCATTAGACCTTGTAGTACTGCTTATTTCTCCGAGGTTCTCTTGTATTTCTTTGGAATTTTCTAGGGTACTCTATGTCATAAGTGCTGCTCCACCTAAGTAATTACCTGTTGCTTTATCTCGTAGTCCTTTACCTGAACCGGAGGACGCTAAATCACGGACTTGTTCTGGTAGAAGGTATGTGAAGTATCATTGGCTACACTAGGATGTGTCTGAGGTTGTCTTTGGATAAGTGGTGGTTTGTCGGAAGTAGCATCTACATTGGCATCAATTTTCTCTTCTTGGTTGTCAGTACCTGAAACATACATGAACAAACATAAGAGGTTAGTATTAAACTTATTTTCTTAGCTTAAACTCTAGTCTTAGACTTATATAGGTAATGCAACTGGTCCATAAAAATGATGCCAAAAATTTGATGTGATCATGTTTTAACCACTAAATAGAGACTGCAAGTACAAAGAAATGGACAATATTAATTAGAGATCAAATACACGTAGGCCAAGGTTACACTATGATTATGCGAGAGTAGTAAAGGTAGAAAGAAGTTTGTTTGATTTATAACCAAATTGTATCAAATTAAACATCGGGAAGTAGAACTGTATAAATGAATGAAATAAAGCACTAGATCCCAAATTTATAGGAAACACATATTGAGAAAGAAAATTATTTAACAAAAAATTTAATTAGAACCGTTCTAGAACTCAAATCACGTAATTAATTAGACTAACCTACTTCTGCAATACAAAACACCTTGTATAAGAATCTTATAGACTAACCTCTGTTTAATTTCAGATTCTAATCTTCCAATAAGATCATGATTAGAATCTGACAAAATACTTTTTATCAATGATCTATAAATCTATAACGTCAACTTTCATTGCTTAAGAATATTTCGCTTATCTAGGTTCATTCAAGCATTTTGTTAAAATACTTTCGGTTCATTAACCAACCTATGAATCATGAAACCTAGATAAAAATGGTAGAGTATTCCTTATTCTAACAAATCACAATCATCAATCCATGAAATCTTCTGAAACACTTACCTAACTAGAGATCTACTCAAACATTGAGGTAAGAACACAAAGAGATCACTACAAGAAAACATCAATTGAAAGACTTCTCTTGCAACTAAAACTTGTGGTTGCAAAATAGTGTGACCAATTTCAAACTAATTTGCAACTATATTGCAATTAAAAAGAATATATCAGATATAAGTCGGAAATATGCAACTACAAACAATGATGATATTTAAGTTTCTTTTTTAGACACATTTGTGACATTTTCATAACAGACAATGATCATTATTAAGTTGCTTTTTAAGATATCATCGATGATGAATAAAATTCATAATGGATTAGAAATAAAAAACATGGGTTCAAATTCTTCTTCAAAGGTTGAGTATAGATTCATTTCCCCTAAAACTCTAAAACTCCGAAGTTTGATCAAAACGGAAGAGTAGCCAAGACAATGGCTGAAAATAATAAATATAGGTCTAATTCACGCTAGGGCCGAGTTTCGTTAAACCAAACTGAAAGTAAAGAAAACCAAAAAATCATTCTCGTATTGAACTGACAGAGATACCAATATTTAGTAAAATCTACATAACTTTCAATCTAACTAAAGGATCAACCACAAACAAGTGGCATAGTAAATATAAGTAAATAAGATATCTTGTGTCACAATTAAAACTAAGTCTTCCCTGGAAAGTTCTTCATCCGTTGTGAAACTTATGTTGCATATGGAACGTCCTACATCTTTAATCATTCATTTTCATCCAGTTCAACACCTTCTCCCCAGCTCAACCTAATAACTTAAAATACTCAATAAAAAGACTAAAATACTCAAAAGCACATATGTGACTTGATAAACGAGTCAAAACAAATTTTAAAAGCCGACAAAATACTGTCTATCAATCATCTATAAATCTCCACTATACAAGGACACACATCATCATTGTTTTTTTAATGAAATATTAAATTTTATTCATCAAAAAAACTTGTTTACAATACAAGATTGCTAAACAAAAAAACTACAACTCAACTCAAATTTGTTACAATCTTGTAGAAAACCAAAATTGGAGAATGTTACCCCTACTCTTAACTCCTTTGGACTGCATCAAGTAAAGCTTGTTGCGCACTTCTTTCTCAACCATTTTCATTTGCTTGTTGACAGGAACAGACTTTTCTCCATGTCTAATTATATTCCTCTCCCTCCATAAAGAATAAATGCTAGCTTGCAATGCATATCTGGTACAGAAAGTGGTGTTCTGATCTCGAAGCCCATTAGTAATCAACTCCACAATCTCAGACCAATCTTGAGTATGCAACTTTCCCAAAACCCCTTTCATAAGATAACTCCAGACTTGGCTAGTATAAGGGCACTCATAGAACAAGTGATTTCTTGTTTCTATTGCTCCCTTACACATCACACAAGTCGCATCCACATTACTACTCCATCTCAAAACTCTATCCATAGTAGATAGTCTGTCCAACATTACAAGCCAGCTGATAAAAGCATATTTGGGAGTGGAATGAGAAAACCAAATACCTTTTGTCCAATTGCATACTGGACTATCCTCCCGAATTAACCTCCACGTTTCCTGGGTTGAAAACTCAGTTTTGAAACCAGAGTTCCTTCTCCAAAGAACAATGTCCTCCTTATCACTTCTCATAGACTCTTTAACCTTCACCAAATCAAAATCTATGTCATTTAACTCCTCCAATCTATGCCTTCTCCTACGTCTATGATTAGAAACATCATCATAAAGAGTGGCCTCCCTACTCACACCCATGTCAATAATCCCTCTCTCCCCCAGCCGATCCATTAAAACACCTTTACTCGACCAATTATCATACCAGTAAGAGATATGTCTTCCATTCCCCACTTCTTTTTTAATAAAAGTCTTTGCAACATCTCTCAACTTAAGCATCTTCCTCCACATCCACGAACCCGTTTGGGTGGTAACTTTCACTTGCCAGAAACTTTTACCCTTCAGCAAGTTATCTCTAATCCATCTCCCCCAAAGTGACTCCCCCGAAATCATTCTCCAAACAATCTTCAGACCAAACACCAAGTTGACTTCTTTAAGCTTTCTCAAACCCAAAACACCCTCATTCTTCATTCTACAAACATCCCTCCAAGCAACTTTGGCCCCAGTAGACTTCAACTCAGAACCGGTCCAGAGGAACGCAGAACAGAGTTGCTCCACCTCTTTCATACGTTTACTCGGAAGTCGAAATACAGTGGCCCAAAAATTAACTAAACCCATTAGAACTGACTTGATTAGCTGCAAATGTCCTGCAAAGGACAGATGCCTACTAGTCCAAGTTCCAATTCTGTTTCTGACCTTCTCCACCAGGGGAATATAATCTCTACGCTTCATAGCAAGAGTCATGAGAGGAAGACCCAGATACCGCAGAGGCAAAGTACCCTCAGCAAATGGGAAATTCATCGAGACCCTGCTTTTTTCCCCAGTAGATATACCCGCCATATAGATCGTAGATTTCTCTAGACTGATACTTAGTTCCGACCAAATAGCAAACTCATCAAATACAGACAAAGCTCCTTGAACTGACTCCTTTGTTCCCTCCACAAAAATCATTAAATCATCCGCGAAACAAAGGTGAGTAAGAGAGAGATATTTGCATCTTGGATGAAGCTTAAACCTCTTTTCTCTTCCTGCTTTGTCAATCTTATGTGAGAGTACATTCATACAGATCACAAAAAGATAGGGGGAAAGGGAACAACCTTGTCGCAGCCCTATCTTGCTCTGGAAGTAACCAGCCAATTCACCATTGACCTGCACTGAAAACGACGGAGTAGTGATACAAAGCCGAATCCAGTGAACAAACTTGCTTGGAACCCCCAACGCCACTAAACTCTCAATCAAAAAACTCCATTGGACCGAATCAAAAGCTTTTGAGATATCAATTTTAGAAGCCAGAAGTACATTCTCCATCAACAATCTCCCTTTGATGAAAGCAGACTGATTCTCCGTTACTATACGAGGCATAATCAACTTCAGTCTGTTTGCAAGTATTTTTGAAATCACTTTATAGAGAACGTTACAGCAGGCTATGGGACGGTAATATCTCATCTCCATTGAATCAGTCTTCTTCGAAATTAAGGCCAAGATTGTGGAGTTAAACCCTTTAGGAAGAAACCCGAACTTGAAGACTGACTGGACTGCTACAATGAAGTCATCTCCTAGCACAAACCAGGCAGTTTTAAAGAATTCACTGGGGAAACCATCTGGACCCGGTGACCTATTAGAAGGCATTCAAACACCACTTTATGAATCTCCTCTCCCGAAACTTCAGCCTCTAACATTCTACAGTCCTCATCGGTACATCTGAAGACAATAAGATCTTCTAACTCTTCCTTCATAGTACCAACATAGCTCTCAGGAATCAGATTTAGGAACTCCGAAAAAAATCTCTCTGACTCCTTAATATCTTCCTGAGTTGTAGCAGTAGAACCATTAGGACATCTTATCTCTCTGATTGCATTTTGAGCTTGGCAAGCTTTAATGGCATTATAGAAAGTCTTGTTATTCTGATCACCTACTTCCAGCCAGTGAAGCTTAGCTCTTTGCTTAAGAAAATCTTCTTCCAAAGTCGCTATGTGCAGCCAATTCTCATAAGCATCTGCTTCTTCCTTTACAGCCAAGTCCGTAGGGTTTAAAAGGGTAGCTTCTTGCTTCTCACCTAGAACTTTATGAGCCTCCAAAGCTCTCTTTGTAAGATTCCCAAGCCTATGTTTCCCCAACTCTCTAATAAGAGGCTTTAGGTTCTTCAACTTCTTTGAGAATCTAAACAAAGCAGAAGTTGAATGAAATAGCTTCGGAGTAGAGTTCCAATATTCCATAAGCATCGGAAGAAATTCAAGCAAGCCTCCAATGACATTAATATATTTGAATGGTTTCTTCAGCTTTTCACTAGGAGGAAGAACTTGAATCTTACACCAAAGATGATCTGAACAACCTCTCGATTCAAAGATGGAGAACGCATTCGAAAACCGAAGCAAACCCACATCATTGATGAGAACTCTGTCAATCTTCTTACAGATAACTCCTTCATCTATTTTATTACACCATGTGAAAATAGGGCCCTGGTACCCCATATCCGTAAGGTTGCAATGCAAAATAGCTCTTTGAAAATCTCTCATTCCTCTTGGTATCCTTCCTGAGCTCTTATGATGACACATATCCTCCCACAAAAGTTTCCTATCATCCACCATGTTACTTGCATACACAAACGTGCAAAAGAACTCATTCTCCCCCTTCAAACCCACATAACACTGGAGTCATACGCACGGACTCCCTCCAAACTAACCAGATACGACCACCCTTACTATGCTCATAGTTAGTCATCGAAGACCAACCACTAAACACCTTCCTTAACACATCAGTAGACTTATTCTCCTTCACCCTAGTTTCAATAACACAACCAAACTTCATATCTTTATTACTAACCCACTCTTTTACTACGGAATGCTTCAATGATTTGTTGAATCCGCGCACATTCCAGAAGAAACTTGCCATATTTAGTTTTGATGTCGAGAAGACCGTGTACTCATAGGAAAAGTTTCCCGAGCTTTAGGCTTCTGACCTCGTTTCGACCCCTTTTTCTTTCCTGACTTACTCTTCACTTTCTCTTGTTGATCTAAGATACTATTTTCCAACATATCATTCTCTCGGCCATCCGACTGATCAGCCTCATCAAATACTTCCACATCATCCTCTTTACTCGAGTCATTCAATGGTATCTCGCCTTCCTCCTCCTCTTCTCCAAGTATAGAATATCTAGAAGCTGAAATTTGAATCTCTTCATTCTGTGTTCCTGACGGAGTTCTTCCAGTTTTAACAGGCGATGACCAAACTTCCTTAAGCCTTCCCTCAGACTCATCAGATATCTGCTTATCTCCCTCCTTTTCCTCCGTGATATCCTTATTCTCCATTAACTCCTTTTGTTTACTCAACAAGCCTCCACTTGCTTTCACAACCTTCTCAATACTCTCAACCCCTTTCTCACTGGATCCTTCACTACCACTCACCCGTTCTGCGTAAGTTTGTTTCTTCCCCTTACTCTTCATACCACAAACTTTACCAGTTTGACCCCATCTATCACATATGGTACACCGAGATGGCAACCAAGGGTTATAGTATGTCACACATCATCATTGTTGACCACACATAGCACAGCGAAATCAAAATTATATCTATCAAAATTTAGGCCACATATTGCTAAACTACGAGAAGCAAAAGTGTACTAAACCATATCAGAAGCACACCATTCTATATTGGCATGCTAAGGAGCATGGTCATAGTAAAATCTGGTCTATTTACTATAAATTAAGCTAATAGAGGCAATTTACATAAACTAAGATATTAGAAATTCATTAATGAAACAATGGGGCTTTATTGGATTTCATAAGTGAATACTGTAATTTCAGAAACAACTCATCACAAAAGGTTTGGGACTATAGAGATTCATTCTACATTACTCAAATATTGTTTTGTGTGATCATATAAGAAAAATGTGTATACAAAACTTACAAACAAATAGAAAACTTTTGTTGTTGTCATCAAAAGAGTTCCCCTAGACAACACCAAGATTTGTAGCCAGAAAATAAATTACCAAAGGTGCACAAGAAGCCACCTACATGGCTCAAAGTAACTGTTATTACATACATTGGTATTCTTTGTTCAATTTCCCTATGCGATTCTCCACCTCGTTTAGTCGGTATGGTCGATATTGACTTTGTATGGATATCTTAAATTGTGCCTTCTTTATTTGCTTTCAAAGAGAAGCTAATGGTTTTGAGTTTTCATAATTGGTCGTGTGTTACAGTTCTGAAGACCGTCTCTGCACGAACAATTAAATGTGTTACGCTCAGAAGTCTTAGCTTTATGCTACACATGTTTATATACTAATATTATTTCCTAAATATTGATAACTACAAATATATGAATCAAAATAATAATTAAAT
Source organism: Diplotaxis tenuifolia (assembly GCA_014822095.1). Lineage (NCBI taxonomy): Eukaryota > Viridiplantae > Streptophyta > Magnoliopsida > Brassicales > Brassicaceae > Diplotaxis > Diplotaxis tenuifolia. The sequence continues at coordinate 9,332 of JABAYD010111102.1, forward strand.
AATATATATGTCATAATTATGATATAATCGAATATCTTCAAGATCTTTCTATACGCCCCCTCAATCTCAAGGTGGTGATGATGTGACAACTGAAAAGATTGACCAATGATAGATCAAGACATGACAGAGATTGCAATGGTGGCTAGGAGCTTGAGTTTTCTTTTTTACTTGGTGGGGAAGAGACATCATGATGGAGAAGAAGAGAGGCGGAGATCCAATGATCTGTGTGTGAGAATCTCAACAGATCAATAATTGTGGTAGCAGACACGGAGGCATGTTGGGAGAGACCGGATGACATAAGATTTGTGCTTTTGGCATTGGAATTCTTGTCTTGTTGACATCGTGAGATGGTTTGAGAAGAAGCACCTTGGCTTGGAAATTGAAAAAAAAAGCTTGAAGGCTTATAGATTTAGAGGCTCGTTTGATGAGGTTGAATGATGGTAGGAAGCATTTTGGCTTTTTCACGAAAGCACGTTCGTTTGTTTATGATGGTAGAAAGCACTTTGACTTGATAACAATTTTTTTTTTTTATATGTTTTGTGTGTTTTTAATATGTAAGAAAGATAGAACAAAAAAACATTTTCTTTTCCCTAGTAGGAAGAGGTTCAAAAACAAAAATTGATGCAAAGGTTTTTGGAGCCTCGAGAATAATAAGAAGTTTCTTTTTTGACATCAAACATCTATTATATTATTCAAGCTTGAGATGGTCTCGGTAACCAACATGAACATGAATGGTGGAAGCACTTAGCTTAACAAAAAGTATAATAAAAAAAGAGTGATTTACATGTAAGGTCAGTTTTGAGTTTTTTAATACACTTTAAAACAGTTACCACTACTATGATAGTTTTTTGCGGGTTGTTTACATAATCATCCCCGCTTTTAATAAATTATCTTTTCACATTTTTTTTATCTACTCTCACGGTAACCGAAGCAAAAATACCTGATCGTATTTAGATCTGTGAAATCCTTTCCGATCTCAATCATTAAAAACCGTAAATGTTCTCGAAGATTTCCCCTCCGTCAAATTGAGTTCATATGAAGATTTTGATAGTGCAAAGACGACACCACAATAAGGTAATGCAGAAGATAAATCAG
>JABAYD010111133.1:0-11914 GCA_014822095.1 Diplotaxis tenuifolia
GTGATGGTTTTAACGGTGGTGATGTGTCCTCTTGTCTCTTGTAATGTTCTACTGTTGTGTAATTGATATATTTTAACTTTTAGCTTATAATGATTTACAAATAACTCAACTATGGTTAACATAATGGAACTTTTAATTCAACTATGGTCACTTAAAAGGTTTCATATCATTATTATATAATGAAAAATTCACCAATCAACTACGATAATTAATAAATTGTAGTTTGTCCTTTTATCAACAAGGATAAGAAGATTCAAATCATATCTACCCTACATCAATAAGTGAATGTTATATGATGAGATGTAAAACAAAAAAAAAACTATGGTTGATTAGTGGGTGGTCTCACGCCATTAATTCATTATATAACAAAGAGCCAAATTAAACAGGGTTAAATAAGTTGTTTGTGTCAAAAACCAAATTAATCAGGGTTAAATGAGTTGTTTGTGTCAAGAAGCATATGAATGATTGATGACTTATTATCCCCATTGGCTGGTGAACAACAAGAATCGAAGTAAAATCTTAAATAGCTCTCAAGCTGATATATGTAATTGTAACTTTTGTTTACGAGCGTGGAAATAATCTTACAAGTTATCAGCACTTTTTAAAATTAAAAAAAAAAATGTAATATTGTAAGTCATTCGCCGTCTGTGGGGATCGAACCCACGGCCACGGGATTAAAAGTCACGCGCTCTACCACTGAGCTAAGACGGCTTTCTTGTTCGTATTTGTTGGTGCGCTAGATTGACTCCTTAAACGTCTCACCCTCCTTAAACATCTCTGTTGGTCTTCTGTCATTACTATTAGGTAAATGGTTAAACTATCTTAAGTAAAGAAGACAAAAAAAGTATTCATCAGTGTACGCTAAATGAGTATTCTTGGAATTTATCCGGGTACCATGTTGCTTGCGAGTTACGAATTTACGAGCTTTTCATGCGGAAAAATTATTTGATTTGACTTAACAAATAACAATCTTCGATAGTTTAGATCGGAATTAGCAACATTCATGTCCTTATATTTCCATTAGGAGGTAAAGACTCTGCTGTCAGGTGAAACTTCAGAGACATAAATACACATGTGCAAGGGCTACCTTGTGCTGCAAGGATCCTGCAAACTAAAGGAGTATGTTTCCCTTCACTCCTACCATTCTCCAAACAAATTTTAGTTCCTGAAATTCTGGATTTTTCTAGTGTCAATGGAAACTTTACAAGATTCATCGTTCGTCACCTGATTGGCTAGACCCAAGTTCTTTTGCTGACTCGAAGTCATTTTCTTAGGTTAAACGACCAAAAATAATTATTCCATCTGCTATGTTGTATTATGTTTCAGTTAATATTTTTGATGATTTCCTTGGGAGTGTAGAGTGCAGATCCAAGGCTCAGATTCTTTGGCTCCTAACATCCGTAAAAAAATTATCGTATAGCCACGGTAGTGCCATTCCAAAACCGTGGCTACACTAAAAAGCCACGCTTTTGTCACGGATTAGCCACGATTTCCAATTAGCCACGGTAAAACTAAATAGCCACGGTCACAGCCACTAAAATTTCTTGGCTAGGTAATAAGCCACCTCTTGATTGTGATGTTCAGACTGTTAGAAACGAACCTCTTGTTGCTAAAATGGTTCTACTTAGAGTCGAATATTTAGGTTGTACTGGCAACATTATTAAGGGAATGTGTTGGAAAGGCTATCTTTTTGTTCTCCATGAATACTTAAATTACTGATATCATATCCAGTCGAGCCTGGAGGGTTCTAAGCTGAAAGGTAGTTACTTGGTTTTGACATGGGGATAATAGTTTGCTTTCTTGTTATACAATTCTAGATCTCAAGAATCAAAAGTTTCTACCAAATTATTAATTCTATTTTAGCTTTTTAGCTTGTCTCTTCATTTTTTTTTTATTGCAAAACATATAAGGAGACCTGACCTAGTTCATGATCTTAGCTTGAATAAACACTTTGCTAAGTTTTAAAAGGGACTACTTACTCATGTTCCTTCAATTATTTACTTGCTTGCTCTCAAAGCATTTATTGATATCATAATTTTAGCAGATAGCTTTAATTCCAAGAATTGTGGAGAAACACAGAGAGACACACATAAGATTACAAGGAGATGAAAAGAAGAGAATGACAGAAGAGAGAAAGCAAAGCTTATTTTCAATAACCTTGAGAACCAGGATTCCGAGACCTTTCACTTTCACTTGTGATTTTGCGCCTTCTCTCATTGTGTCCAGCTAAGCGTCTCCTGCAACTCCTCTTGGCTTCATCGAACTCACTTAGCTCGTGAAACCTTTTAAAAACCAAAGTTAAAAATGTCTCATCTTATTTTCTCTTCTTGTTGTGAAGATCAGTTACTTGATGAAAGAAAGTTTACTTGCTACATTGTTGGCAGAAACGTTGGTGAAGACCAGAGATCCGAACAAGAGGAGCTTTGGCATGAAACTCACAGACTTTGTGTCGTTTGTGGTACTGTTTGGCTCTGCTCATATCCGCAGTACATCTCTCGACCTGACATCCTCCACTACTACTGCTACTACTCGTAGCTTTGCCTTTCTGCTTCTTACCCCAAGCCTCCTCCTCTACTTCTTCTTCTTCAAGAAATGTATCCTCTTCTTCTTCCTCTTCTTCTTCTTCTTCTTCTTCTTCCTCACTCATTTCTCTTAAACTCCTCTCCCCTTCTTCTTTGCTTCTTCTCATACTCTTCTGCAAATTATTACTCTATCTCTCTATCTCTCACACACATATAAAAGATGGAACAAGAGGAGAAGAAAAATAAATAATAAACATTGGAAGAGAAATAAAGGACCCTTAAAACAAATGTAGGGAAGGGATCTTAGGTGTTTAAGTTGTTTGGACCACAAAATTTCACTCATTTTTCTCTTCTTGTACTATGGTATTTAAGTATATTATCATGTTGTATAAATAAAATACGATTAAGAGCTTTAGTGCTCTATTATTATTTTTTTGTGTAATACATAGACATTCATCTTACCTTTTTTTTTTGTCACAGAATTTCATTCAAAACTAAGAAATAGAGAATGGACCCAAAAGAAACCCTAGAAAGAGAAAATCTCAAGATGGACTAATTCATTTCGAGAGTGGTTTAAAGAAGTTTTATTTTAGTTTTCTTCTAAGTACAGTTCATAAAACTAAATCTTTAGCTAGTAAAAGATTTATGTATGCTACAATTTTGAACTAGTAATAATATTTCAATCATCTTTCTTTAGTAGTATTATGTTGTTATCCATGCATAATTTGGATTTAATATCGACTATAAATAGGTGGCAGTGTAAATTCTGTATATATGTACGGAAACATGTGTAGGATATGGGCTAATGTATTAGTTTTCAAGAAAGGTTTAGTGGTAATTAAGTTTAAGTTATGTCAATGGTTTTTTAGTGGTAACATGAAGATGAGATTCGAACTAGAAAACTGATTACACCTATAGCTCATTATTTTCTTATGAATCATATTCGTTTTTAGTTCTTTTTGATTCAGTGTCCGTATATTGAAAGTTGATAATAGAAAAACATAATACGAATGATTTATACATATTTTAAAAGGTCACCCGGATTGAATTCTTATTTAGTTTGCGACCAGGCAATTCATGTTATACATATACTGATCAATCATGGGGTGACTTAATAATTTATTCAATTTGTCGAAAAGTCGTAAAAAGAATACTTGGGTACAAAGTTAGGTTCTTTCGATTTTATAGCATAGGGTCATCACCACTACATTATCTTACAAATTAATTTCTCCTTTTTTGGGGTGTAGATGATAAGGTCGTTCACGTTAGCCGTCGGGGCCACGAGGCCAGAAACACATATATAAGAGAATGGTCCAAACTTGAATGTATTCACTTTTCAACTTGTTATATGTAAAACGAAGACATGTAAGCAAAATGAAGTATCAAAACAGCACAATCCTTTGTTTTGTTATGGTTTCATGGTTTAGAATCAACTGTGATAAAATGGTTTTAACACTACAAACTTATCCTTTTTGAATGAGTAGTGTTCGTGTAGTTTTTTCGTTCATCCTTCTGATGACTCAAACTCAAGGTCTTTGATGTGATCTTTGAGGAGTTGGAGAGTAAGTTATCATGCACTAATCACACTATAACAAACACAAATGCTTGGAGAGTAATCTTTACTAGATAACATCATATATGTCATAAAAGAGAAATACTAATACGTCTAGCAAATTGTCTAAATATCCTTACGGTAAGGTGAAGTCTGAAATGATTTCACTTGCAATCATATTAATTATGTCTACATAATCCATTTCACTATAAAAAGAAATCTAGATATGAAGATAAATATAAGTAAAACAATTAAACTCTTATAGTGGATGATGGGAAGAAGATTGATTGCTTAGTATTTTATTTTCTACATTCTGGAACCTTTATTCAGTTGTAACATTATCTTTTTTTTTGTGGAAGTTGAAACATTATAAAGAGGGCCAAAACAGTAACGTCAAACTGGGCAGTAGACAACTGAACTGTCACGCTACTCCACATTATTGTACTGCCTGTCAATTTTTAGTGCATCTCTTTGTTAAGCATCTCATTCTCCTTCTCTTTGATTTTTTTCCATATTCTTTCCTCGTTCAAAATTTTCAACGGCAGCATGGTGAACTAGTACTAGCTAGTAGTTAAACTACTAGCATACAACTTTTTTTTTGTAGCTAAACTTCAAGATATAACTAACTCATCATGAAGTCTGGAGTAGTCATGTCATTTCTAACATAGATGGATGATGAGAGTTATCTTATACAGTTTGAGCTAATCAGGTTGACCGCCAACTTCACTTTCTTACGTTTACAAGTTTGTAAAATTGTAAGTGTACGTTTGTTTTTTTATTAACAACGGATATGCATGAAGTAATCTTATTGAACAAAGCATCTATGATGTCTATATTAGTGAAGATCAACATATAGAAGAAGGTTCATAATTAACGTGATATAATTAATCACGTTTGGAATACGTTTGTAAAATTCAGTGGTTTTTCTTTAACGAACTAACTTTGGAATAGACAATACAGAAGCGAAGTGGCAGAGGAACCTTAACTTGCCCACGTGACGACAGCAACGAGCAACGTTAAATTCTGAATTCTGCGTGGGACCTTTTTGTACTAGACTCACCTTTTAATTTGCAAAAACATACTTTTAAAATCAGTGCAAATGCATTTATTTTCCAACTCATCGTCCAATTCGAACTCTAAAGTTGAGTGGTTATCTTTTCATTGGTGAAATAACTCAAAACTGTACGCAGCTTCGTTAGGACGAATAATCATCATATGTAAACAGGTTGAAGAGAACAAAGGCGATATGAAATTATGAAGGCAGTAAACTAGAAGTTTTACAAATGATCAAAAGAGACTTTCTCTTGATTACAAAAGTGTAATGTGGAATATAATATGTTTATTGATCATTGTAACCTTGTCCTAAATCATCTTTTAATCATTTCACTATCTATACTATTAAAACTGAAGTACAAAAAATAAAATGTTTGAATACATAAATAATAATATATTTTTTTAATTATGATTGTAAACATTGATAGTCTACAAATTTAATGGGCTTATTTTAATTAAATTAAAGATTATTACGGCCCAAAGTACAATTATTATTATTATTATTTATTTTTGGGTTTTCTATTATTTATATGACTTTTTTGTGAAAATTATTTATACATATATATGTACTTGTGCTTTAAATGTATTTAGAATAAATCAAAAATAATATATATTTTATTTATATAATTTTTATTAACTATGCTATGAAATTTTAACAATGAAATACTAACCTTCCAATTTTTTAATAAAAAATAATTTAAAAATTTAATTAAATTGTTTAGTGTATATAGTTTTAGCCAAGTTTTAGCAAAAAAAATTATAAACTATTACTAAAATGTTTATGTTTCATAACATTTCACTGATGTCTATGTTATACATTATAGCGATAGAAACATAATATTTTAATAATTTATTTAATCAGTACCGGCCCGATGATATAGTTCAATTTCAGTTGGGGTTTACAACTTTGAAAAAAACTTTAATGGGCCATAAATAAAAGCGAGCAAAGGGCCTTTCTTCCCTTATGTGCCCAAATCGAACAAAAAGAAGTACAAGGGTATAAACCTGAATACGCTATACTATTGGGGTCAATTTGTAAACAACGTAGAAGAAACGATTATAACGTCTGCTGCTGGATCTCCCTCCCCTTCCTCAAGCGTTGAACATGATGTTATTACAGAATGCTCCAGCTCTCGCTAATATGGTCAAGTCGAAATAATTCCAAATGATCAAGCGCCATCTCCACAGTCTGAGTGTTAGAGAATGTAATACTGAAGTCGACGTACTCTTCTAAACACTTAGAGGAACATATATACTCCTCTGAGACATATATAACACCTGACGTGTCTTCGCAACGTGACCGGCACATATAACAATACGGACGAGATGCAAAATCATTAGGAACTATTGCGACTTCGTGACGTGATATAGCCATCTTCCCTGGTCTCCAGAACGTGAATTCCCCAATCACGCATTTGATATGAAGAGTGGTGCTGCAATCTTCACACGTGTAGAATCTCGCACTCGCGTTGACTTTTCTCTCGCATGCTTCGCACCAGTACTGTCCACTCGCTTCTTCACCGTAGCAGACGGAGAGAAAATGTGTGTCGCATTTGTGCTTGACCTTTTTAGGCAACGTGGCGCAGTCATATCCCAAAGCGAAGCCACAATCAACGCAGTTCAACACAGTGGATGCATTCTCTCCACAAGCACGACAGTACTTGGCTTCTGGGGAGGTAAAGAATAACTTATGCTGAGGATGGCTTTCATGGATGATCGGTTCCCTGATTGAGCAACATCTTACATCTATCTGGACATCGCAAGATTTGCTACATACATACTTGAAGCCACTGCAGAGCCGCTTACATACAGTGCAGTGGAACAGGTTGTAACCATGCTCTTCATCTGGAGTAGTGTTTGGTCGTAGAGTAAGTGTGTGCTTGTGTAGCTCATGTCTTAACTTCCGGGGAAGATTAGCGCAGGTCTTGTGAAGAACAAAATCACATCTCGTCTTCAAACATATGTAGTATGCATCGAAATAGACCGGTAAAGCGCAAGCGCTGCAGTGGATAGCTTCATGGCAAATATCACCACCTTCGTTGAGTGTGAGATCATGTTCATGACTGAAATGCTTAATTACTTTGTCATCTACCACTTCAAATGGCTTTTCGATCTCCTCTTCTTCTTCGGGTTTCCCATCAAGATCTATTCCATCCCACACATCATCTCTTGTTGCACATCTCAGATGGATGACATAATCAGGGCAAGTGGAGCAGCGGTATCCTCCATACAAGCCATCCAACTCAAGACGACAAACTTTACAAATAAACTTACCAGGACCAATGAAGTAATGTCGAGAAATCCGGTGCTTGTGGCGTGTGAGGTGTATCACACGCGGGAGAACAAGACAGTCTCTATGGATCATGAAGTTGCATTGATGACACAAGTAAGGAGCTCCAGGGACGTCTTTACCACAAGCACAGGGAAAGGAGACACGCTTGGCCAAGAGGTGAAGCCTATGCTCATGTGCTTTGGGGTAGTCAATGCTTGGAATCTCGTCCTTCCTAGCGCAAGCTGTGTCTAAACTAAAGTTACAAATGGAACAATGATAAACCAAAAGCCGAAGCGTTTCTCCACATAAGCAACAAGTTTTATCACTATAACCAGGTGGACCGCACCAACGGAGCTTGAGAGGGTGTGAATGAGAAGGGTGGTTGATCTCTAAGGGTGATTCGGCGCATACCTTGTGGACATAGAAGTTGCACTCAAAGCAAAATAACCCTCGTGCATCATTCTTAGTTTCAGAGCAACCATTGCAATCAACTGTAAACGCTGAAGGTTGTAAGACATGATCGTGAATAGGCAATTTCTGTGACTTAGAAGCTCCATGAATTGACTTAAAGATCCCCCATATGTTACCCATATCAGTTGTGGAAAATGGTTAGCCAGTGTTTTTTGATAAGTGAGGAGAATGTGAAGAAATTTGGACATAAACTAGTCACTAGCTCTGCTCTCTTGTCTTGCCTGCTTCTCGTGAAGCTTCTTAGCACTAGAAAACAAATAAGTTGAGAGTCCTTTGATGTATTTTTCTCTGCCTATTTGATTGGTACCCCACCCCACTAAGGACCATGGTAATAGTTTCATATCAATAAATCGATTTAATAAAGACCCTGCTAAAGTGTAATTGTCAATATGAGACTATCAATAATTGAGGCTACCTGACAAAAGTATTTAATTTCACTAACACGTGTACGCATTTTTATGACTCAACTCCAACCTAACACTGTAAAGGCAGAGGATGTTAGCCAAACTAGTGGTGGATCCTGCTAACGAGTAATAAATCTTTCATTTGAAACTTCCAGCATATAATAGAAGACAACAAGGGTCATGCCTATAATATTCAAAGTCTTCAAATACTACTTCAGAAATGAGTGTTTTCAGCTATAGTTGGTAATATTAGTACCTGATTGCGAGGGGAAAGATCTTATAAGAAACGTCCGGGTGATCAAAGTTAAAGGGTTTTTAACCTTTTTTCTTAAGCGTCAACTGAAGAGACGTTAATCATTCACTCATCAGGGTGGAACTCCTCATCAGAAGCTGCATCTTCCATAAAAGAGCCGAGAGTTTTCCTCAGTATGCTGAAAGTTTTGTCATCCTACACACCAAAGAATTCACAGTTCAGTCATATAACAAGATATAAGAGAGTATATGTCTTAGAGATAACAACTAAATGGTATGGCTACTCATTTACCCGTTTCTTTTTCTTCAGCGACTCTTCCAATTGAGCGAGTTTTTCTGTGCAGAACTTCTCCTGGTCCGATATCATTGTCTTCTCCTTCTTCCCTGTACGTTATTTTACAGGTGGAAGTCAGCTAGTGTTGCCAACTTATAACATTGGTCTCATTTATGATAGGATTGGCTTACTCAGTTGCTCATATCGCATGTAGAGCCTCTCCTTGTCCTCCTCAAACTTGGAAATAGTGTCTGCCAAGCAGAAACACATGTCAGTTTCAGTAATATGAATGTCCCACTTAGCTATTGATAGAAAAACTTCTGATATACACTTCTGACACTAGAACACTAACAGACGGATAAGAGAAAAAGATGACAAAACCAGAGGGAAATAGAATGAACACCTTTCAGACCCTGTAGATGATCAGCTTTTTCTTTCATGAACTTGTGATGAAGCTGCTCAAACTTGGCAGCTTCGTCCTTCAAGAGACTCTCACACTGCAAATACGTATCATGTCAGCTCTCTATAAGCTTTCTAACGACTAGAAATTTTCAGACATCATTTTGCACATTGTAACCCAATGACAGAGTTCATCAGCATGATTCCGTTTATAATCTTATCTTGTAAATTAACATTCACAAAAACACGAAAGATCAGTCATCCATCGATCCTCAGCCTTACCTTTCTTTCTCAAGTTTAGACTTCAACTCATCAATCTTTGACTTTACCTCAGTGGAAACACTGCCAGAAATATGCACATTGATTAAAGCAAGATTCAGCTATCAAACAACTAAACGTTCTCTATCTGCGCAAACGAGCTTGAAATCCATCAAACAAACATTTGCTTACTAGTATAAGTGATATACGATCAGACCACAACCACATGAACAATAGATCAAACGATATCAAGTTCAAGAGCAAATGATCGAACACCTAGAGTTCATCTGACTATATGTTGCTGATAAAATTTGTTAGCGAATCCAGAGAATATCATGTACCAACAACGATTAAACGCAGAAGAAACGATCGCAAACAACATGCTCCAATAATAAATAAGATGTATATGATCGGAAAGAGATTAAGAACCGCATAGTAGATGAAATTGAACTTTGATTCTTCTAAGTATTCTGTAACTTGAGATGAATCATGAAACTAGCCGGAGAGTCGGAGATGAACAGGTAAGGAAGGAGAGATATATCACCTGGAGATGCTTTCTTCTTTCTTCTTACGGCCATCCTCGTGTGATTTCTCTCTGATTTGATGCAACGCCGACATGATTCCCTTGAGATCGCTGCACTTTCCACACGGAAATCAATCACAAGTCGCGATCTACGTTAAAATCAGAAGAAACGAAGATGAGAGAACGGACCTGGAAACATCGAGATCCTCAAAATCGTCCTGGAGTTTTTTTGCCTTCGGTGCTTGCTTCTTGAGAGATTGCTGCTCTGGGCGTGCTCTCTTAGTGTTCTTTCTTGTGGAAGGCATTGTGCAGACGAAAGACTTGAGAGCGCGAAGAGAGACGAAATCGATAGATATTTAGAGAGGAAGTTGCTTTTATAATTCTCCAAAATATGTTGGTCATAAAATCACTTCTATTTGGGCTAACTAATTGGGCCGTTCTGGCCCAACATACGGAAAGTGAAATCACTCTTTTGTTCTTCTTTATGTTTTTGGCTAGAAAACACCTTTTTAGTTGCCTAGACTAGATGGATCATATATATTCATATTCATATCCATATCATAGATTATAGATGTCATGTTTCTGTTCGTTTTGCCATCATGCGACTAAATCATGATTTAAAATATAAAACTAGCAACCCAAAATTGAATATTTCTTTGATATTCGATTAGTTGCTACGAGACTATACAACAATGTAAAAATAAACAATATTTAATCACATATCATAGTCGCAAATCACAGCAACATGCATGCAAACAAACAAAACGTACAACATGGTTAATTTGAAGTATGATATAAATTTAAAAGACTTCCTATGACCAAAATAAAATATAAACAAAAATGATTAAATTTCCAATATTTTTGTAAATATTGATCTCAAATAATTCTTTTTTACAAAACTTTTAATTTTTATATATTTTAAATTTGAAATAATAAAAATGTTCTTATTTTTTTAATGAAATCATTTACTCATACACTATATCATTAGGCCTCATTCAAATTTCCCATAATTTCTACCATATTTCTTTTTTTTTCCTTATTTTCTTAATATTTTTTTTATTTAAGAGTTTCTCCATTCTTCTTCTTCTTCTTCTTTGAAGCTTCCTTCTTCGTGCTCTTATTTCCTGCATCTTTTTTTTTTTGGATTTTCAAATGTTTATCTTGTATTTGGGTATCATGGGTTTAAGCTACTTATAACATTAGTCATAACATATTTTAAATTTGTGTTAAGCACTATAATAACTTTATAAAGAGAAATTCACTCTTTAGTAGTAAGTATACTCATACTAACACAGACAAAGTTGATTGATAGAATATGCAAAAAAAATAGATATAATTGTCGATTTTGATCTAATAATGATTAATTTGAAGACGAAATTCAATATGATGAAGCTTTGTTTTGACTTTCAATCATCTTATATATCAAAACAGAAGTCATAACTCATTTCATGTGCGATTTTTTAATTTGAACCATCTTTAAAAAATTTATTAAATTTTACATAACATCATTATAATATTTTTCATATCTTTACATTTTTATTTGAAATACAAATAAATATTTTGAATAAATTCTAACAAAATATTTTTAAAATCTTTTAGAATCTTTTCAAGATATGATTTTGAAATTTATTTGATCAAAATTTTACTTATCATAAATATAATTAAAACTTATTCACTTTTTTATTTATAAACAAAAATTAAAAATTATGTAAATACTTTTGACACTATCCAAAAATATTTTTTTATGAATTATGTAAGTCTAAATTAATTTAAGTTTTACATATATTTCAGATTTCGAAATAAAACAAAATATGTAAATTAATAATGTTACATAAATTTTTTTTTAAATTGTTACAAAAATAAAAAATTCATAAATTTTATAGTAGTAATATTGTAAGCTACATAAACATTATTATAAAGTGAGATAGTATACA
>JABAYD010111286.1:0-11909 GCA_014822095.1 Diplotaxis tenuifolia
CGTAACAAGCCAAAAAATTTCAAAGGTCTCATTCATCACAACAAATCTACTGAATTTAAGAACTTTTATGTTGCAACCACGAATTTGTCTTCTCTTCTCAATATTTTTCGTTCATTAAATAGATTTTAGTGCAAGCAGCCAGGCAGAAGCATATTGGTTCATAGTTGTAGGTCCAAAATAATCATAGAGATACAGAAAAATACGAGTAGAAAAAAACGGCCTGTCGAGTTTTTCAACACTTTCACCCATAAAAGTGATAAGTTAGAGAAACATCAACATCATGCATTTTGCAGATTTGTTCATACATCGTAGTCATTTTTGGTTAGTAATTGTTTACTTCAGTGAAATCGTTGAATTTATCCGCAACCCATCGACAGAACCGGTCTTGAGGCATGCTAAATGAAACATTCGTCACAGACCCCTAAAAATTTTGAAGAAAATTACATGAGCATAAGCTCCCAAAAAACATTTTAAGCTCCCAATTTTTTTTTTTACATAACAACCGCTACAAGCCCCCAAAATCTCAGAACCGGCCATGGTCATCGAGGTATGTAAATTGTTTTTTTAAAACTTGTGTTAATGCTCACAACAAATCTAGAATTTAATTACTCTGTAAACTAAAAACGATTCATTGAGATGTGGAGTGTGTGATAATCATTTTGTTTTCTACAATAGCACTAGCCAATAAGCAACTACAACTTTTAAAAATAAAAGGCAAACATATAATACTAGTAGTATTCTGCTCCCAAAAAATCATGCGAATTATCGGGACACGGTCTTTTAGATTCGATGTGTTAATTACCATCTCACGACACAAGTCGTGATTAGTTAATAATACCAAAAGAAAATGATTGTGTTTAAAACTAACTAAATAAAGTTTAAAAAATGTGATATGTACGTACGTAAGATCAAGTGGCGTTGTCGTGGCGGAAACAAAAGCCACCAACTGAGTAGTCCACGTTTCCTTATCTTCCGGTTAATGTTTCTGACCTCTCAGTTTGTTGCCACTTTCATTATTTGATTCATAACAAAAACAATAGCTTTCATTGTTTGTTTATTCAAATAGTTGTTGTCTTGAAAATGTAAGAAAAGAGTGAGATCAAGAGATGGATAAATAACATATAGAAGGTAGGGTCAATGATTAATTCATCATGAGGTGGACGCTGACACATGCCTTTCAGATTTAGTTGGCGTGTCGTTTCTTGCTTCTAAAACGGCAGGTATTCTGGTACTACTTCTCCCTCCATCTTTTCCTCCACCACCACCATAGATGATGGACGTAACAAATACAATTTGATATATTCATGCATGAGGGACGGCGTAAAGTGACGTTAGTAACACTTTTGACGTCGTGTGTCACCTTATCTAATCACGTAATTAATGTTGTGTACGTTACCTAATCCAGGCAACCAGCATGGTCCGAGAAAGCTAGATGAAACGTTTGTTTTGGACCTTAAACTTTTTAGTGATTAATGTGTAAATCATCGGGTTCTTAAATTAACTAAATATATACATGTGTTGATAGCTGTTTCAAAAGCTCCAAAACGTCTTTAGTTGCGATGTCGTGATTACTATAGTTGAGATTGACACTTGTATGCTAATATGCTATATGGTTGTTAATATGTGTAGATCATTGGGTTCTTAAATTAACTAAATATATACATGTGTTGATAACTGTTTCAAAAGCTCCAAAACGTCTTTAGTTGTGATGTCGTGATTAACTAAATATATACATTGCTTTACGTGTAACAGCTTGCAATTAAGCATGCTGCATGCAGTAATATATAATGGTTTTTCGCTATATTTTAATGTGTGTGTTCTGGTATTTTAAGATATTTTATGTTACTGATGCCACAAAATGTTACTATATACAACTGTTAAAACACGAAGGAAATAATAAGTATATATTATTATCCCTATTTTTAAGTTTATATATCGACTGTGAAGTTACTTGTTCTCTTGTTTTCAAACATATTTCTATTTCATATTTTCTTATTAACACCAACACTTTTTATTTTCCACCATTTATACATTAAGTTTCATATATAGAGCTATTAATGTATTTTTAATCAAACTATGGGTTGACAAAAAAAATCAAACTATGGGACCATGAAACTTTCACAAATGAGATAAGTATTTTATCACTATTTGTGGATGGTATATAAGTTTATGTCATTGTGATTGAATGTAGACAAGATAGAGACTATGTCAAAATTGGAAAATAGTTGTTTTAAAGTCTTTTAAAAATATGAGTAAAATAAATATTACAAAGTACTATACTAGTAGGGTTTAGAAAAGTGATTTACAAAAGAAATGCAAAAAAATAAATAAAAAGAGAAGTAAAACGATGGCTGCTGCTCTTCTCTTTCTCTCTGACGAAAGCATCAAAAGCAAAACCAAACCTGCGGTTAAAACTTAACCCTCTCTGCAACTAGAAGACAAGAGAGAGAGAGAGAGAGGATCTTGTCTTTGTCTCGGGATTATATATAATACAATCATTAACCATGTTCCCTTGTCTCTATCATCCAAAAAGGGAACATTTGAAAACAAATCAGAGATGAAACAGAGCTCCGTCGAGGAAGGAGAACGATTACGCCGTACGATTCTCGTGGGCGTGAAGCTAGACGCACCGAGCAGAGAGTTACTAACTTGGGCTCTTGTTAAAGTCGCTGAGCCTGGTGATACTGTCATCGCTCTTCACATCCTTAGCAACGGTGCATATACTTTCTCTTATTACAGAAGAAAGCTTTGATCTTTATTCATGTTCTGTAATAAAAAAAAGAAAAAAGTTTCCATCTTTTTTTTTGTTGTGTGTGTGTGTAGAGATTGTTGAAAACTCTTCGCTTCTCTCATTGGTGAAGACTTTCGACTCTGTTCTCGACGTTTACGAAGGCTTCTGCAATCTAAAACAGGTATAATCAAAAAAGTCTGAATCTTTCAATCTCAATACGTTGAAAAAAGTTTATCTCTTTTATTTTTTTTTTAATTTAGGTGGATCTGAAGCTGAAGCTATGTCGTGGTAACTCAGCTCGAAAGATCATAGCTAGAGAAACGATGTCGTTTGGTGCATCGAAAGTTTTAGTTGGAGTCTCCAAAACTCACCACGCGATGCGTTCGTCAGCTTCTGTAGCTAAGTACTTGGCTAAGAAGTTACCAAAGGATTGTTGGGTTCATGCTGTGAACAATGGTAAGACTGTGTTCCAGAGAGAATGGTCTACTTCATCCATCGTTAATCATTCTAAAGGTTTGTTTGTTTGAGATTTTTCTCTTAGTAAAGTTTATTTTCTTGTTTGGTTTTGTGTTTAGTGGTTTGAGTTGTGTCACAGGTAAGGAAGATGTAAGGAAGAACAATTTATTGAATGTGCTTCAGAGATCTGTTACATTAAGTACTACCACTTCCAAAGCTGTTAGCCATTCAGATGAAAGTTCCAAGAACTGTTCGGTTTGTGGTTCGGTTTCTTTGTCTCCACATGATACAACTCCTCCTGTAGAGCTATCTGGAGCTGAATCAGGGAGTTCTACAACTATGTTGGTTAGGAAACAGTCTGAAGCTATACCAGGTTGGCCTTTGCTTCGTCGCGCTTTTTCTTCAGTAGCACAACCGGTTACATCTCAAAGGCCTTCTCAATGGGCTTTGAAGCTTCCTCCGAGGAGCAGTAATCAGATTGGTTATGAATCTTCTGATATCACCACTAAGAAGTCTTCTCTTGATGACAATAGTCCAAGAAAGCTACCTGAGGAGCTAGAGGGACTCTATGAGAGATTCTCATCAGCTTGTCAGGTTTTCAAATACAAGGAACTTGTTTCAGTGACATCAGACTTCTCCACTGGTTTGTTCTTATGTTCTTTAACTATATAGTTCTTGAAACTTTGCTATGTAACTAAGAAAAAACATTGTGGTTTTCAGATAATTTCGTCGGTATAGGAGGCAGCAGCCGAGTTTTTAGAGGCTGTTTATCCGATGGAAGAGAAGTAGCTGTGAAGATTCTCAAGCAAACCGAAGATATCTTGAATGATTTCGTGGCTGAGATTGAGATTATCACAACATTACACCATAAGAACGTTATCTCCCTTTTAGGCTTTTGCTTTGAAGACAATAACTTGTTACTTGTATACAATTATCTCCCAAGAGGAAGTCTAGAAGAGAACCTTCACGGTAAGCCCTTAAGAACAACTCAGAGATTCTATTATGCTCATGAAATCTAAACTTTTGTTTCAAAAACAGGAGATAAGAAAGATCCACTTGCATTTGGTTGGAGACAGAGGTTTAAAGTAGCTGTGGGAGTAGCAGAGGCATTAGACTATCTTCATAATAGTGCTTCACAACCTGTCATTCACAGAGATGTTAAGTCATCAAACATACTTTTATCTAATGATTTTGAGCCACAGGTAAAAAACTACAAACCGTATTGTTTTTTCATATATTATTTAACTAAGATTAGTGATTCTTGTTTATCAGCTTTCTGATTTTGGGTTGGCGAGGTGGGCATCTATTTCTACAACTCACATAGTCTGCTCAGATGTTGCAGGAACCTTTGGGTATGTTCTTTTATGAAAGTTCTTGAAAATGTTTTTTTTTTTGTGTGCTAATCTTTGTTTTTTCTTTTGATGCAGCTACTTGGCTCCAGAGTATTTCATGTATGGTAAGGTGAATGATAAGATAGATGTGTATGCATTTGGTGTTGTTCTACTTGAGCTGCTCTCTGGAAGAAAACCGATTAGTAGTGGATGTCCAAAGGGACAAGAGAGTCTTGTCATGTGGGTATGTGTTTGCTTGCATACTCTTTTAGACTCATTTTAAAACCAAACTGTTGTTGAAACTCATCGTATATAATGGTTATGAACAGGCAAAACCAATTCTAGATGATGGAAAGTATTCTCAGTTATTAGACCCAAGTTTGAAGGATAACAACAATGGTGACCAGATGCAGAGGATGGTCTTAGCTGCTACTCTTTGTATCCGACGTAGCCCTCAAGCAAGACCAAAAATGAGCATTGTAAGTCATGTTTTGTTCTTCTTGTGATATCTCTATGCAGTTGTATTAACGAATATGGATTGACGCAGGTCTTAAAGCTACTCAAAGGCGATGAAGACACACTCAAATGGGCACTGCAACAAGTGAATAGCTCCTCAGATGAATCAGAGATGCTCAAGGATGAGGAGTGTCAACGAACTAACTTGAGGTCACACCTTAAAGTGGCACTTGTTGATGTTGAAGATGACTCTCTCTCCATGGGAAGCTTTGACCAAGGCGTCTCCGTTGAGGATTATCTTAAAGGCAGGAACTCTCTTGATTGAAACTATTGTTGTGTGTGTTTGTATATATATGGACCGTGGTGGCTTTGTGGAGTTCTTTTTAGCCTTCATTCCTCCACATTCAGGGTTGTAATTGTAGGTTTCAATTGTAGAGGGGTGTGTTTCACAATATAGTATACACTTGTTACCTCTGGAAGATTTCCATCTGCTTGCTTCAATTATCCAATTCTTCAGAGAGATTAGCTAATGCCGTCTGATACCTCTCGAGCTTAACAACCTCTTCATCCACTTTTGTGTTCTCCTCAGAAAACAGATAGAGAACATATGAGTTATAAGGTGTATTGGGTGAGGTATTTTTATTTGGAAGAACCAAGTTTCTAAAAATGCTACAAGACGTGAGTGACAAATCACACAAGTATAAGATCTCTCGATCCTTGTGATCTCTGCTTTCAGCTTTTCAGTCTCTGACTCCATAGTCGCCTGATAGAAAAAAAAAGTAGAGAGATAGGATTAGCAGATCCACATGTGGGGGTCGTTCTCATTCTATACGTAACAGCTAAGTTTCCATCAGGAGAGATCGTTCTCAATCATTCTACCTGCCTGCGCTTGCTGAGCAGCGTCTAACACGTCTTCTCTTTCTCACTCAGTTCTGCTTTTCATCTTGTTAGATCCTTCTCTAGTTTGCGATATCTTATTCTGCTTAAGCTTCTTGAAACCTTCAATATGAGATTATCTTTCGCTTTCAGTTTCTCCTAGTCATATCAACACAGTGTCATTTATATACTAACAACAGATAGTTCACCAGAAAATCTCGCCAGTTAAAAAGACAGTTATCTTACACTAGAATATGATCGCAATGCCACTGTGTAACCAGGTCAAAGCCTCAAATGTAAGAAATAAAAGGAGACAAAGAGGCCTCCTGGACAATGGTATCATTTCAATTGTAACTTGTTGCACATCAACAAAGCTAGGGAACTTTATAGGGATATACACACCTATGAAGAACTTTGAAGTCAGCTAAAGTTAATAGTTTCACTCCAACATTGGCTAAGAATCAAAGTGACGACCCCAAAGCAGAAAGTATTGAATTGAGGAACTTGAAGAAGCAAAGATTATTATTAGCTCGTATCATTCAAACTTTTACCTGGAGCTGAAGAGATTTGATTTCATCCTCACTCAATAATGAGGGAGGCCCTTGTACTGGCACGCTCGGCGGGCAGATTCTGCCATCTTCAAGGCACTCTCAAGCTAGACAATAACAGTGTTGCAAGAAAATTCATAAACGCAGCCAAAACACTCTAAGAAATATACAGGAATTTTTCTCTTTGCAATAAAATTGCCAAAAAGTAAAAGGTCAGGAGAAGTAGCCTACCTGTTCATTAAGTTCATGATACATCTTCTCCCCTTGATTCTTTTGCTCCTCTAGCATACATTTCTCTTCACGCTACTTGGAGTTAAGCTCGGACTGAAAAAAAAACATAAATCGTTTCTGGAATCAGTACTTTAGTTTATGTTTCCCGCCAATAACTGTGGAAGATTTAAAAATAACAATGAAGTTTTAAAAGAGTAGAGATTACAATTTATGTTCCCCGCGAATCAGCCAATTCACGTAGTTCAGATGCCTCCTCTTGAATAAAGGAGAGCGAAATCAAAACATGGAACTAACCTAACAAGCATTTTATGAAAATATTTGAAATGTTATAAGACAGAGATGCTATAAAATAGAGTTTTCAGAAACCACTGTTAATGAAATTAATGGAGCAACGAGATAGGATTAAAGTATTCAGTTTCAAGAATTATCCAATAAAAACCAACGTTATAGCCATCGACGTGAATATGCATGATGGTGAGTATGTTTCTTAAAATAGAGAGCCTTCACAAACCTATCTTTCATAATTTCTCTGAGCAACAGATTAGCGGAATGTGTCGGGTTTAGTGGGCGGGCAAATTTTGTTCAAAGTAAGTTTGTAATCGGATCTGATTCCCAATTTGATTATTCTCATCTTTGCAGCCTTTATTCTTTCGAAGTTTAGATTAATTCGGATCTTTTGGTAAGGTTTTTGACTCTTGGTTAGGTTTGTTGTATTGGACATATTATTAGTATTCAAGAACGACTCATAGTCATTCTCAGCCAATGTTTCGTAACGACGTTATTCGTCCGCGCTCATCCTCCCCACTCTTTTCCAGCATTTACAATCATTTTTCCCAATTTTTTATCGGGGAATTCCTAAAAAAACTCATTGCGAGATAGATCGATGAAAGGGAAGCATGCACCTTCTTTTTTACCCTCTATTGCTTCAATTGCCTCTGTTGAATCAGCCACAAAACCATAAAAGAAAAAGGAGAAACAAAAGCTGAATGAATCTAGAATAAGAAAAAGAAACGTACCCTAGGCCAACTTGGAGTTTTTCCTTTCGTCAGTTTTACGTCCCATTTGTGTCAAAATCTCCAAATAGCCCAGGTCAGGCCGCAAACCAAGCACATTAAGAACATATATGACATATATGCTATAAAATAGAGTTTTCAGAAACCACTGTTAATGAAATGGAACAACGAGATAGGATTTAAAGTATTCAGTTTCAAGAATTATCCAATAAAAACCAACGTTATAGCCAGCGACATGAATATGCATGATGGTGAGTATCTATATTAAAAGAGAAGTACCATTATAAAATAACCCTAAAACTTACACATTATTTACAATTTAATGCCATTGGAAATTTAATTAAGTTAATGATAGTAAATACTTATCTTTTCCACGTAATTAATAGTTTCCTAAAATAATTTATATCTAACTAAAATATAGGAAGTAAATAAATGAATATACTTTTTATTCTCAGACTAAATAAAATTATTTGCAGAGAAAATTAATTTAAATAAGCTCAGATCATAAAAATAATTAAAATATTGTATATTTAAGAATAATTCACTATTGTTAAAAATATCAGCTCATAACCACTATCGATATAGCATAATATCTTACTTCTATTTTCCTATAATATTCCATCACCAACCAAAATATATAATTTTATAAAAGTAAATTCAAAAACAAAATACGTACAAAATATTAATTGTAATCCAAATTCAAGCATAAAAAGATATCAAATCTAAGATATTCTTATTCATTTGGTTCAAATAAAAATATACCATAAACAAATAATTTTTTCGCCTAAAATTACGGAACAAGCACAAAACTTTTATGTTCCCTAATTCTAATTGTAACCACTAACTATATTAATTAGCCTTGAATATATATATACAACACAAAATTCAAACCAAATACAATTAGTAAGGTTAAGATATTAGGCTACATAGATCAATTAAACAGATAATTTTAATAGACTTTTCATTTGATCAAAATAGAAATGGCTCAAATATTATATCAATGGAACTTTATATATTATACATAAAGTTCGCTTTCTAATTGTTTAAAAACACTAGACCGTAAGGTTTTATGAATTAAATAAATTCACGTGTTAATATTATTATAGAATTATAAGTTACACATAGTTAACTATATTAACTCCGTCAATTTATATATATCACTAATTAGTCAAAATTTATAAATAATTTGTATATATAGTATATCATGGTGTAACAACATATAATTATATAATAAAAAAAGTTAAAATATATACCTGTGCGGTCACACGGGTCCGGCTCTAGTGTTTCTTAAAATAGAGAGCCTTAACAAACGTATCTTTCATAATTTTTCTCAGCAACAGATTAGCGGAATGTGTCGAGTTTAGTGGGCGGGCGAAGCTAGTTGGAAATTTTGTTCAAGTGAGTTTGTAACCGGATCTGATTCCCGATTACTCGGATGAATAAATATTTATTAGATAAAAAAGAAAAAAAAAACATAGTGATGCTTTCCATTGGTACACAAACGTGACCTCGAAAGTAAATTGTACCAAAAGAAAAAGTTAACCAAGTTTGGTTAGACCGGATGTTAGCCGGTTATTACATAGAAAATTGTGTCAAAAAAAAACCTTAAAGACAGTGCAAAGATGCTTTCCAACGGCACACAAACATGACCGTGAAAGCGACTTTGTTGTGAGCGTGAATGTGAAGCGATCTCAATAGCCTTTTCGATCACGTCGCTGAGTCGAGTTGTTTTCGCTGGAACAACACTGGTACGAGTATTGGCATAAACTGACATGATTCCTTCAAGTCCAGAACTCTGAAGATAGAACACAATGAAACAAAATTAATAGAAAACTAGAATTACTACAGTTGCTGAGAGTGGACTTGTTGCCGTTTGGAATTACCTCATTGTCTCTAGTCAATTCAAAACAGTGTGACTCGTTACCATCCTCTTTTATTCTTCCAAAACCCCAAGCCAAAAAGTTTTCATTAGAATGGTAAAACTGGAAGACCTCTCCAACTCCCATGATAGCCTGGAAAAAAAAACAAAAATAAACATAGACTAAGTACTTGCTGGTATGGGTTGTGGTCTTGAATTAACGTTAGGTCATAGGTGTGTTATTTCTCTATATATAAACAAAACTAGATTGTTTTAGAGAAAATGACTAGGATAACACTAAAAAGGTTTTTGTCACAAATATAATACTTAAAAATAAAAATGATCAAAAATAGCACTTAAATATTTTATAAATTATTCATTTTTATCTTCTAATTCTAGACATTTTTATTTATAGTTGAAGAGTGGACTTTGGGGAAAGGATTTTCAATTTAAAAAAAAATTAAAAAAATTTAAAATTTTCAAAATAAATTTTGGTCATTTTAGTTTTTGAAGACTGCACTTTGTGACATAAACTTAGAAATGTGTTATTTTGAAGTTTTACCCTCGTTTTTATGGTATAATTTTGGTGTGATAGTTAATTGAATATTGATTTTTTTTTTTTTGAGTTGCCTTTATCTAACTGAATATTGAATATCGAATATTTATAGTTAATACAACAATGTAAAGAAATCATTACTGAATATTGTTCAGTATTGAATATTGATATTTATAGTTAATTAGATATTGATTGTCTACTTTATGTATCTTTATTATCTTCTTACTGTGTGCTAATCTTAGAATTTGTGTCTCAAATCAGGAATTACCAAGTATGCGTGATTTGGTGGAGCAGCGAAGAGCAAGAAACAATGCTCTAATGAAGATGAAGGTGAGCCTATTTCTGTTTCTCTCTAGACAATCACCATTTTTTTTCTTGCTCAATAGACATTCATTAGTCATTACTTTTAAACATTTATAAGTACTGATCTGTTGATCATATTCATATTCATATGTATACAGTCTGAATCACAATCTTCTTCTCTGGCTGCTGCAGGTAGTATGAAGTTTTTTTTGCGCTGCCAAGTGATATTGTAATTATCTACAGAGATATTCCCTTTTACTGTTATTGTTATTTCTGGTAAGATGCATTGCAAGATAACATGTCCTTTCTATTAATGTAACACTTCAAAATCTTTGTATTACTTTGTTCTTTGATTAACGGACAATGCATATTGACGGTTGAGCTAGAGAGCACAACAACAAATTGTTCATTTACTTTGGTGTCTTTAAAAAAAAAAAAATATTTACTTTTCTTGATTTAAGCTCAAGTGTACTATTTGCATGTTTGTAAAATGAAAATCTACTCTTACACGGCATTAACTCCACATAAAAATTTTCAATGTGATCAAATACGCCCCGTTAATAACACAACATCACAGACATTGTGGCTGATGAAACTGATGATACTCTCTGAGCGTACAAACAATTATTGTTGGCAAAAAATTATCGCTTCAGGCTCTTCAAAGTTATACACATGTTGAAACCAGTGTATAGTGATAGACAGTGACATTTCAAGTTTCAAATTCTGCATATAGTTATTTTAAATACTTTCTTTAAATGCTTAGTTCCCTTAAATAATAAGAGTGTTCTCTTTTTATTTTTCAATACCATAGTTATATATAGCCTTAGTTGTATTATCAAACACATCTTCATGAAAACAAAATCAATTTTTTTGTTAACTATTAGTTTTTTTTATATTTGCTTCCTAATAAACGTGGATTTCTAGTTTATCACACTTCCAAATATTGAATATTTGTATGCGTACATAGTCTTGTTAGACCATTGAAAGGCACGTGAGAGAACATGTGTGTTATACCAAATCTCTAAAGTCAGCAAGTCAAAAGAAAACCATGTAATGCTCTCTCAACTATACAATTAGAGAAAAGAAATGTGATTCTTTAACCAAATATATCCAACGAGATTCACTTCTAATTAAATAACTTAGTTTTTTACTTAAAATAAAAGATAAGCGTTGATCCACTAGGATCTGAATGTTTATTTTCCCAAATATGA
This sequence comes from Diplotaxis tenuifolia, assembly GCA_014822095.1. NCBI lineage: Eukaryota > Viridiplantae > Streptophyta > Magnoliopsida > Brassicales > Brassicaceae > Diplotaxis > Diplotaxis tenuifolia. The sequence continues at coordinate 11,571 of JABAYD010111286.1, forward strand.
AAATTAGTTAAAAAAGCAAATAGGTTTCTTCAAGGTTGTAATTAGGTTATCATTCATCAGCATCATCATCATTATATAAACTATTCTTTCTTCCTTTGTTCTGTTTTATTCCATTGTCTTCATGCTGAGTAGTAATCCTCGAGTTTCGTACCTTCACTCACTCCCATCTCATCCACGTGTCCCAACCTCCACCTTCCTCCACCGTCGCCGTCGTCTGATCATTAACTCTCTTAAAAAACTCAGTTTTTCTGCTCGATCTGAGTGCTCTGCTTTTCTCACCGTACGATGAAACTCTCCGACGTTGGATTTGACGTAGTGAAGACGCCGAGATTGGTCAAA
>JABAYD010111577.1:0-10356 GCA_014822095.1 Diplotaxis tenuifolia
AATACAAAATAAATAGTAATATGTAAAATCATTTGTAGATACAATGATTATTCTGCACAATGCGCAAATCTTAACTTAGTATTGTAATATCATCCTATAATTAGAAATATTATATGAGATTTTTTTTTGTTGTTAAAAAATAGACAAAATATTGTATGAGATATTTTCCTAAATGATTTGATATGATAAAGATGACATAGATAAAATAGCAAAACAGTGGAAACCCGTCAATTTGACCAAAACTTTGGGTCAGTTTTCCAAGTCACCCTGAAATCAATTCAATAACAACATAATATCGTAATCTTCCTAACACAATTGTGGGTGTATTTAAATAGGAGGTTGAAGTGATTTTTATTAAAATGAAAAATTTACTGTTTTCAAAAGTGAATTAAAAAATCATTTTTAAATTTAGTGTTATTGAAATTGTCATTTTATAAAACATTCTTAAATCGAATGTTATTGAACAAAATTGAAATCATAGATTTTAAATGTTTTCTAAGTGTTTCGAGCTAACATGTTTGAGAAGAGTTTGCTAATTAAAAAAAAAAATCTTATAGTTTTCAATGACATTCTATAGTTGTTTAACAAAAATCATACCAAATTCCTAGATTCACCTAAAATCATTTAAAACTTATTAAAAATGAACCCACTTCAAATTTAAGATTCAATACACCTAAAGATTCATTTAATTCCTTTAGAATAGAAATTATAATATAATAATCCCATATAAAGAAACTATAAGTAACTGTATGAGAGCATACTAAGAATGAGATATTGTTTACATGATATTCTTTCCGTTTCAATAAAATACATGCTTTAAAATTATCACACATATTAAGAAAAGATCTTAAATTTGATTATAAATACATTGTTTTGTGTTTTATTATTCTCCCATAAATGGTAACAAAATTCAATAAACAGAATTTGTTTTTTAAACATTTTATTATTTATCAGTATTTTATAATATATAAATATTGATCTTTTTAAAATATTTTTTTAGAATATAGATTATTTTCAAATAGATGGAGTATTATTCCAAACCATTCTGTTTAACTATTTTGACGTTTTATATTAAAGATCATTAAAAGAACATGGATAACTCCTTATGTCTATGAATTTAGATTTACTGAAAAAGCAGTAATAGATTTTTTTTTTTTTAAAAAAGAATAACACTAATCAATCAAATATCCACCCTCAAATAAGTGGCCACAAAATGAAATATATATCAATAAATAATCAAATACATAAATCTGGATAACATATATTTATTTATTTTTGGTCAAAATCTGGATAAAATTTAATTGCTTTTACCAAAAAAAGTTCTTGATAACATATATGTAATACAAACATGTACAATATATATGCACACTTCACCGATTGAGAACTCATATTGGCAAATTAACGTCCCGATAATGGTTTCCCTTGGCTTGATCCTCTCTCTTTCCTCCGTTCTTTTCATGAGCGTTTGTCCGCTTCCTACAGCTATTGGGGATGATAGAAAGGCAAGTCATTGCTGTTATGTCTCGTTACCATAAGTCCATAATAAATATCTATGTTTGAAAATATTTTTAAACATCTATGTTTTGTATTAGCCTATTCATCGTTGTCGAATTTTGTTTGACGCAGGTATATATTGCGTACATGGGAGCTCTTCCTGCAAAAGCTTCTTACTCTCCTATGTCTCACCATCAGAATATCCTTCAAGAAATTATCGAATCAAGGTTTTAAGATATGACTCAAACCTCTCTCAGCCTTGTTTCTTGTTGTTAACGGCATTGTCTCTCATTGGTCTTTTCTTTCTGTTCCGAAGTTCTGTAGAGGATTGTTTGGTCAGAAGCTATGGCAGAAGTTTCAACGGGTTTGCAGCCAAACTTACTGAATCTGAAAGAGACAAACTTGCTGGTGAGATCTATGTATATAATATATTATGTAACTCACTATTATGGCTATTTCAGTGTTGATGATGTTATGTGTGATGTAAAGGCATGGAAGGTGTGGTTTCGGTATTCCCAAGCACCTTTTATAAGCGTCTTACCACAAGGTCTTACGAGTTCATGGGACTTGGTGACAAGAGCAAGCAAGTTCCTGAGGTCGAGACCAATACAATAGTTGGTGTAATAGACGGAGGAATCTGGCCTGAATCCAAAAGCTTTTCAGACGAAGGCATTGGCCCAATACCAAAAAAATGGAAAGGAACTTGCGCTGGAGGAACAAACTTCACATGCAACAAGTTAACAACATTTACCAATCTCTTCTCCAAGTTTCTTACGTGCATAGCAAGAATTAAATGAGAGATTGACTAACCTAACCCTAATCCAAATTCTACAGAAAGGTGATTGGAGCACGACACTATGTAGAGAACTCGGCGAGGGATTCTGATGCTCACGGGTCACACGTGGCTTCAACAGCAGCTGGAAACAAAGTAGAAGGAGTGAGTGTGAACGGTGTGGCCAATGGAACAGCTAGAGGAGGTGTGCCTCTAGGTAGAATCGCTGTTTACAAAGTTTGCGAGCCAGCAGGTTGCAACGCAGAAGGTATGTTAGCTGCGTTTGATGATGCTATAGCCGATGGAGTCGATGTTATAACCATTTCCATTGGAGGAGGTGTTATTAAAGTCGATGTAGACCCTATAGCTATTGGATCATTTCATGCCATGACCAAAGGGATTGTTACCACGGTAGCTGTTGGGAACGACGGCCCGAAACTTGGACTAGCAGACAACGTTGCACCATGGCTCATATCAGTGGCTGCAGGTTCAACTGATCGGAAATTTGTTACCGATGTGGTTGATGGAGATGGAAAGACCTTTCATGTAAGAACTGATTTTATTTTCTTAATTTATTTAGTTGGTCTATGAAATGCGAGGCTGGTCTTGAAATTTTAGGAACTATAAATAATTTAGTAAAAATTTAATAATTTTTTTTTGTTAAGAAAATTGGGATCAGGGAGTAAGTAACCCATAAAAATTTTAGGAACCATATATAGGTCAATGTGTCATTTTCATATGGATGGACCATGTTTTAAAATGGTGCATGGCTCTCCAAGACCAGGAGGTTGGAGCCATGCCCATAGCTTTTCAAGGCCATCGCCTTATGGGTAGGATGTATTCAAATGTGGGCCAGTAACACGATAGTTCTGGTGAGTAAATAGGTCGTTAATAGTAATATATAGCTATAAAGGAACTTAGATATGCATTGCTAGTTGTTCCTAGGTTAGAAGTGTGTGCATGTATTAACTATACAGATGTGTATCTATGTATATGGTTACATATATACAGAAGATAGTTATAGAGTAAACTCGTACGCAATACTACTATAGTCTGCTATACCAAATAATCATCATCAGTCATGGCTGATTAAAGTATGAACCTGACAGGGAAGATCGATCAATGACTTTGACCTAAAGGGAAAGCAGTACCCTTTGGCGTATGGAAAAACTGCTTCAAATAACTGTACAGAGGAGCTAGCAAGGTAACTTGTACCTCAAGGAATTTCCCTAACTTGTGACTCAAGAATTAAATGGAACTTTACTCTCTTCATTTATTTAAATATGTATCCTATGCGTAGGGGTTGCGCCAGTGGTTGCCTGAACACAGTGGAGGGAAAGATTGTTGTGTGCGATGTTCCAGATAATGTTGCAGAACCTCAATCAATGGGAGCCGTTGGAGTTATCCTTCATGTAACTGATGTTGATTCTCCTGGTCTTGGTCCCATTCCTGTCGCAACCTTAGATGATCCCAACTATGATGCATTCAGAACTTACGTTCTCTCCTCACCGTAAGAATCTTTTTCTACAAACTTTCTGTGATATTAGACTCACTCTTTTAAAGATAGTTAACACTTTCAGATATAATCAGCAGAAACCCACAAGGAACTATACTGAAGACTGAGACAGTTAAAGACAACAATGCTCCCATTGTTGCTTCCTTCTCTTCTCGTGGTCCAAACAAACTCTTTGGTGACATTATGAAGGTACCACTCGATACAAAATTCACATAACTTTGTGTCAGTAAATCTACATTTGTTGGACATTAATAGGTGAATATCTGTATATGCAGCCGGATATAACAGCTCCAGGAGTGACTATCTTAGCAGCATATTCACCGTTGGCTCAAACCGCACTTCCTGGACAAAGCGTGGATTACTATTTCATGACTGGAACATCTATGGCTTGCCCTCATGTCGCTGGTGTAGCTGCTTACATCAAAACATTCCATCCTGATTGGTCTGCTTCTGCTGTCAAATCTGCTATCATGACTACTGGTAATAATCAATATCAAACCAAAATATAAATCTCTCAAGACAAAATGTAAACGATGTGAGACCCAATCCTTTTTGTTTTTGTTGCAGCTTGGGCAATGAAATCTTCCACAAATGCAGAAGCTGAGTTTGCGTACGGATCAGGACATGTTAACCCTACAGGGGCAGTTCATCCAGGGCTTGTTTACGACATAGCCAAAGAAGATTACTTAAACATGCTCTGCTCTTTGGACTACTCAGCCAAAGGCATTAGTACTCTCGCGGGTGGAGGCTTTACTTGTTCCGAGGAATCAAAGCTGACCATGAGAAATCTCAACTACCCTGCAATGACAGCCAAAGTTTCAGCCTCTTCATCATCCTCAGATATCACATTTTCAAGAACTGTCACCAACGTTGGGAAAAGGGGATCAACTTACAAAGCAACACTGACTGGGAATCCTAACCTCAGTATCAAGGTTGAGCCAGAGACACTCTCTTTTAAGTCATCTGGGGAGAAGCAGAGTTTCACTGTTACAATATCTGGCAAGAGTCTTGCACAAGTTTCTGGTATTGTGTCAGCGTCTCTGGTTTGGTCAGATGGATCACATAATGTGAGAAGTCCTATTGTTCTATATACTTAGGCATCAAATCCCAAACTCAAAACAATAAAAGTATTTGATGTTATGGTCGTCTGTATTCTATTTCTGTTTACATTTCATGGTCAAAGACTCAGTCTTTAGTTATTATACAAAAAAGGTATCCTTGTGATGTAAATCACACAATTGAGCTTTTGAAACTCTAGTTATCATCACCCTTCCCTGGAAACATTCCTTCCATGAATTCTTCAAAGTTTTCTTCATCCTTGCCTTCTCTCTCACCACCACCCACAAGCTTGGACTTGCTTTTCTTTCCTGCCATTATAAAAGACAATTTTATAATCCATAACCTTTGAAAAATCTGAACCTTTTCAATAGAATAGACACAATATATTATGCTTGGTAAATTTCAGACCTTTTTTCTTTTCTTCTTCGTCTGTGTCATCTTCACTGCTTGATCGATTCCTGAATTTTCAAATCAAAGTATTTAGCTTCACAAAAAATAAAAACAGAACCTTTAGTTGTAATATGATACTGTTTTTCTGTATCCATACCGTTTACGTTTCTGCTTTTTCTTTTCTTTACTCTCTGATCTTCCAGCCTCCTTTCTTTTTTTGTAGTAAAGCTTCTCAGCACATCTAGTGACATTAAAAGAAAAAGAAAAAGAGGGTTGGCAAGCTTTAATGAGACCAAGCAAATGGTATACAAAATCATATAAACTAAAAAGTCCTGAATACAAAAGTATGATCATGGCCGTAGCTACTTAATTTCCAAAGCCACCACCAAAGTTTTTCTTCATAATGAATATCAGAAACAGAGAAAAACAGGCTGAAATAATGAGTGCGTACCTCTCACAAGTTACGAGTTTTACAAGGGCTTGTTTCTGTTCTCCGGCTTCATGATATGAAAAATTCACCTGCAAATTTCAAAAAAGCTTCGTGAGATAAATCAGAAAAGACCAGAACAGTAATTGAGAAAATTCCTAAAGAAAAATACATGCCTCATAGCTCGCTAATCCTTCTATTTCATGACACTGTTTGCTCCCACACATAAACTGCCCTGACAGAGAAGCAGTGCCTTTAAACTCAATACTCTTATCAAAATAAATTTTCAAAAATAAATTTGAAGTAATATAAACCTTTGCCTGACATGACTTCCTTTTCCGTTCTCCATCTTAAACCCATCTAAAAACATTCAAAATAAGTCAAGTCAACTAAACAAAAAGTAATACAGGAAACCAAAATGAGATGAAGTATCCATCTATACACCAGGTTTTGTTACCTGGCCAGTCTTGTATCTTGACATGTCAGCTATACAGTATCTTAAAATCAGTCAAGGAAATACACACAGACATGAACTCATCCACACTCTCACAAAAACAAAGTACTTGTAACTTGAATAAGTTATCTTAATGAGTTAAAAGGATACTCCTTAAAAAGCTTATCATAGTATCGCTTCACCAGTCTTTGCTCCCAAGAAGGGTTCAAATCATCTTCTTCAGAACGTATAAACCTTTGCAACAAAAACCCCAAATTTATGACGAAACATACAAACAAGTCTCCAAGAGATGAGCAAGATACAAAAAACAAAACGCAAGAAACAACATATACGAGGTTACACCATACCGGTATCCTTCTCTAAGTGTGTCGTGGTCGGTTTTAACGGGCAACTTGACTTGTGTGGGCTTGTCATTGCCATAAAAACGAACTGCAAAGTGAAGAAGCAAGAGATGAAACTCCACAACAAGTAGCTAATTCAAGGCAAAAGGAAGGATCTTTATGGAATGGGTAATAAGAAAAAGAACATGTAAGGCTGAATGTAGCCTCCTTCCAAGCTCAGAGGAGAAGACTGTTCATCAACCATATTTTTGATTTTGGGACAATTATTGATTCGGATAAATAGAAAAGCTCTCTTATTGACCCACAAATTCGTTTGTCCCTAAAGCATCTTTTAAACCTAATTACAAGGGAAAGAAGTGTATACCGTAGTCTTTCAAGAATTTCTTGTGACGCTCATAAGCGTTCAGGCCACGAATGTGCGCTTGGTATTGCCTGAACAGACACGATTGATGATGAGCAATGAAATTAACAAACGAGGAAGAAGATACAACGTACGAATTCTAATAAATAGGTGGGGAGAGAGATTAACTGCTTGCGTTCTTCTCTGTCGTAAATTTCAGATCTGATTGCTGCCGAAGAAGCCATATCTGCCGATGTCGTCCGATGAAACTACTTTTACTAGTCGTAAACCTGGATTTTATTTGCTCTCTCGAGTCTCTCGCCAATCGTATTATATTGGGTTGGGCCTAATTCACCATAATTATGGGCCTCTATACTTAGATGTAAATGGTTTCTAATTCCGATGTATGTGAAACTCAAATCAAAAAACTCAATGTTTAGGTCGATTAACTCTAAATCATCGAGTGACTTGTGTATCACCTCGATTCGATCCTAAATAAGCTTTGATCTACCATTAGGTCGATCCCAAAAATAATATGCTATGTGATTCAAAATTTCCTTTTTGTTATGAGGTAACCGTATGTCGTAGCGTTTACGAAAATTTCCTTTTTGTTATAAATTTTATTTATCAATTAATAAGCAAACATTAAATCTTTCTTTTCATTAAATAAATGATATAATTGCCCCAAAATCAGTTTCCTCGTTGGAATTTGCTTTTGTTGATCCTATATAAATTAAATACAAACGCAATTAGCTACTTAACATCATAACAAAAAAAAACTTTCTCCGACTATGGACACCTTACCTGAACATCTCCTAGACAAGGTTCTCTTCAAGACAGATCTCAAAGCTCTGTCTATGTTGTGCTGCACGAATACATCGTTCCAATCGCATATACAAAACCCTTCTTTTGTATCTGAATACAATTCTCAAATCAAACCTAGTTTACTTACTATCTCCACTTATGGCTCACCTTACCTAACCTACCACCACCCTCACGACCCTTCTAGGTCACTGAAAACCAAAGAGATCTCAACGGTGTTTCATATTCTGGGACACTGCTCAGGCCTTCTTCTACTTTTCCTTGATGATCGTCTATGCGTGACAAACCCCCTCACCAAGAAGTTTCGTTTCTTGACTTTATCTGATCCTTATCCGTGGAGTCTTGTCCGTCACGAAAGCAGAAACCTAGGGCTCGCGGTTTATCAGATCGATCCAACCACACAGATTTTCAAAGTCGTCTACATATTCGAGGTGGAAAGAACCCATAATGAGACGAAGTATGGTTTCGAGATTAACACTGGAATGAACTCATGGACATGTTCAAAAACTACACTTGCTTGCAACTCAAGCAATCTTGATGACCGTATGAAGAGCCCTGTTTACTTGGACGGGTCTCTTCACTGGCTAAGAAACGACGGAAGCATCATAGCTTTCAACCCTAGAACAGAGAAAGCACGGCTGATACAAACTGAATTCCCCCATGGACTGACTTCGAGAACACTCTTTGCACCTGGAGTTAATAGCTTGACTTTCGTGTCATTGATAGAAGAAGTCACTTACGTTTATGAACTCAAGGATATTCTCAGTGATCCCAAGTGGGTCCTCGTGAAGCATATCAAGAACAGATTTATTGACAAGAATAGAGTTAACTGGTACATAAAAGCTTACAACGGAAAGTGTTTAGTGTTACGAAGTTTTTATGATAGAGTAGTTCGTGTGTATGACTTGAATGATGACAAGTGGGTAGTCATGGGTTCGGTTCCAGGGTGGCGCGATGCTAATCAGGATTTTTTTCTCTTCACACCGTCGTCGTCTTTTGTGGTAAGGCTTGATGAGATATTGGGTTGTGGTGATAGAAGCATGTCCTCTCTAAGATCGATTATGACAATGGTTGATGGAAGCTCACCAGAAAATCAACTTATGAAAACGTCGGTTGAAGAAGACGAAGAGATATTATTACTTTGGGAAATGTTATTGCACGAGCAAAATACCAACAAAAGAAGAAGAGAGGTGTAGACACATTCGTACTATGTGAGGAACAATGTGTCTTTTGGTGATTTGGTTACTGTTCTACGTTTTCTTTTCACTATGTAACTATGTTCGTGTAGTTGTTTAAATTTTAAAAAAAAATTATTTAAAAAGTTTTAAGAATTAATCAACGAGCCAAAAACTTGAAATAACATACATAGCCATCAGTAGTTCAATTTTTCAACACATAGAAGTGCTCTAAGAGCACCCACATTAGTGAACGCCTTGTGAACCTTCATTTTCTCATTATTTTAATTTTTTTTTCGTTTGACTTTTTAAAAAAATAAAAATAAAAAAATAACCGGAACAATTACGAGCCGCCACGTGTCGTGTGGTCCGCGCTCGTGTGGTCCTCGCTACAGTGATGAACCGGGTTCACTGCGGTAAACTTTCAAGAGACAAGTTTTTTTTTCCTTCAAAAGAATATATTAAAAGGTCGAAGCTCAAACCAAAACAGGTACAAATTACAATACAGGCCCAATAAAACCAGGCCCAAACCGACCAAACACCACATACGGTGAGAGGCCCAAAAGATGTGACTAACCCTACCTCGTCGAGCCACCTGCCACGTGTTCGACTATCCTTCACTCCCAGAACACGCGTCCTAACGAGAACCAATTACCATCCTCCAGAACCAGAACATCGGAGAGACTCCTACCGTCGACAACGGGGTAGGATCCGAGCCGGGAGCAAACGATACAATCACCAAAATAAAACTCGAGCACAGCAACAAAACCAAGAAACAACCAAACCGGATCTACGAATTCAATAAAGATGAGGACCCGCCTTCCATCGATCTTCCATCTCCGCCACAACACCTATGTGGTACCAGATGTCGGAGTCGAGAGGCAGAGAAACATGGGAAATCCGATTCGTAGATCTAAGAGAGAGCTAACTTAAAATATGAATCGGCGATGAAAAGTACAAAGACGCCTCCTACCGTGATTCTAAGCCGGCGAAAAGATGTTATCGAAGTCACCTTTTTGCGGAGACAAGGGCCGGCGACAGTGAAGCTAAGGGAGCCTCCACCACCCGGGAACAAAAGCCGGCGGCGACGGAGCTGTAGGAGCCTCCATTTCCCAGAAGATATACTCAGACTTGCAAAACGACTTCTCCGCGCCATCCTCTCCACACGACCGCGTCTTTACTCCAGCCGTCGTGATTCTAATGAATTCAAACCGCTGTACAAGATCTCAAACAAAGCGGTAAGGGAGAGGAGATGGAAGAGAATCAAAGGACAAACATCACTAAGGAAGAAAAGATAGCTCCGGCGACGGCATGCACGCTCACGCGCCGGCCGCTCACCGAACTCAAAACAAGATCTGTTTTCTTTCTCTCTCTAGATCTCTCTCTCTTTCAAAATGGCAGTACTCCCAAGAGACAGGTTCACTTCTTTTGATTATTTTAATATTTTTTTTCGAAAACTGCGTAAACTCTCCCTTTGAACTCTCAAAGGGGTGCTCTAAATCGTAGTTTAAACTAGGGGTGGGCGTTCGGATACCCATTCGGGTTCGGTTCGGTTCTATTCGGGTT
>JABAYD010111879.1:0-11566 GCA_014822095.1 Diplotaxis tenuifolia
ATACCCAAAAGTAACATAGAAAACATTATATTCAAATGTAAAACTTAAGTTATGAAGAACCTTTATGATAAAACAATAGGATATGTTCATTAGAATATAATATATGTGTTTATTTATGTGTTTTTGAATACAATATAATAAAATTATTATTTAATGTTTATAGTACATATGAGCGTTTGATCATTTGTTTGAATATTGTTTTCATTGAATAGGTGTTGTCTATGTTTTTATCGCCAATTGTGGATAGAAATAGAATGCAAAAAATATAATAATATCTTCCACATACCAATATAAGAATTAAATAGAGTACTTCAACAACAAAGAAGAATAAAATTAACTATTCTACCTTCTTAATCGTTATTGTTTTAGTGGGTGTGGTTCCAAAGAATATAACACTTTTTTAAAAATAGCAAAAAAAATTGTTGTAAACATAAATAGCATAAATAATTTTTTACAGTTACCTACACCGCTTCAAAAATTATTATGCATTTACAACATAAAAATGTAATGAAGTATTGAACTACAAATGGTCAAAAATTAAAATTAAATACACAAACTGTTCATAATAACAATAATATAAATTGAGAATTAAAAAATTTAGAATACTAATTCGCTTATATTTCAAATAAATAATCCGCGCGAAATGCGGAAAAAAAATCTAGTAACTTTTAAAAGGGAATATGAAAAGTTTGGGAATTTTTCTTTTGAAAAAGAAAAGATGAGAGAAAATGATCCCAAAGTTTTGAAACTCAAATCCGTTGCTAATAGTCGTCTCTCACTCAATCTCGAGCGTAGGTAGGCTTCGGCGATGTTTTGTGACAGTTGTTCTCTAAGACCACAATCATCTACTGAGAACTGAGAACGTTTAGAACAATACGTTAAATTTTTTAAAGGTTTTCAAGTTTTGTTTACTGACTATGATTGATCTTTCTCCGAATCTTGGTTTCACTCACATAAACGAACCACTTTTCGATAAATCACCTATTCTTTCACTACTTGAGTCTACACATGTTTAACCATAGAATTTTAAATAAATGTATGACAGAAAATGTAAATCAATTTTGAGGACATAGGTAATTTAATCAATTTTTCTTAGACTTTTTCATATATCAAAACTTTGGAACGCAACATTCTCGTTACGTTAAAAGCTTTTTTTTCAAAAAAAAACATTCTCGTTACGCTGGACGACAGGTTTAAAGATACCTTTCAGGACAGAATTGAAATAGCTAACCAGCTCTGATACCACTTAAAACGCAATCACTGTCTACGACTAATAGGTCATCCCCGTCCGCTCTCTCAGCCCGTGGACCCCATCCAATCTGACGAGCAATGTGTTAACTTTTCTAAGGCTCTAAAGTTTTGTTTACATACCCTGTAATTATTACATGAACCTTCTCCGTATTTTGGCTCCATTCGTACGGTATAGTAAATCATTTCCCGACACCCAATATTCTTTCACTACTCCAACCCAAACATGCTTAACCATAGAGTTCAAACTATTGCGTGCAAAAAAAAAGTATGTCAACTCTGATAACATAGGCAGCAAAATCAATTTTCTTAAGTTTTTTTTTTATATATCACAACTCGGGATGTTACAACAACTGGCAATAATTTGTTTTGTTGAAGAATTGATAAAGCATGAAGTATTTAGTTTAAAAAACGACAAACGCGCCAATAACCTATCGATGTATGTGGAAATGTTTCCTTTCACAGAGAGAGAGATTAGGTTCAGTACCATGTAGAGTTGTAACCGCAGTATGCATGACAGGTTATCACATGTTCCTTCATACACCAAGTTTTTTTTTAAACTGCCTCCCTAATTCTTTGATTCTCATCAGTCAATACTATTTGTTAACTCTAAAGCTTTTTGTTTATACAGCAAAAGCAAATTCTTTTTACTGTCATCTCCCAACAAAACTATGATCCGAATATTAATTTTCCTACTAAAAACTTCCGCAATATAATCTAAGGTAAAAACTCCTTTTAACACTTCAACATATAAATAATTGTGAGAAAATCGGATAAAATAATTTAAATCAAGAAGTTTTCCGAGTAACACTTTTAATTTTTAGAATGACATTTGTATTACAATAAACCTTGAACCTTACTTATTTGTTTATTACTTATTTGTTTATTAAATTAAAAAATTGATCTGTTGTATAGGTAAAATGATGATGTATTAGTTTTTTGAAAAAAAAAATTCTATAAAATAATTATTTGATCAATAAATAAATAAAAATTCAGATTTTTTTTTAAAAAAAAGTCAGTAAACAAAAAAAAAACTGAAAAAATTGAATAAAATTTATGAAATTAAATAACAATTCTGATTTTTTTTAAAGTAAAAAAGTAAATAAATTAAAATATAGAAACCTAAATAACAGTACATAAAATTAAACAAAATTAAAAAAAAAAGTTCACAAAATTATACTTTAAAAAAACTAAAATATAATTATTGACAATAATAGTTTCAAACATATCTCTGATGAAATGATGACTCGGATCTTAAGAGATAGTAAAACTGTGTGTGTTCATGTTCCTTTTCTTTTTGCAGAAAACGAGAGAACAAAAAACTTAGTGGTTTCGGCTTAAGTTCATAGAGTAGTTTGTGAATACTCTCTCTTTATGTTAAACCTATTGTATCAAATGGTCCTATCATCAAAAACTGAATCTGTCAAGATTCCCTTTCGCTTTTGCAAGGATTAGTGTATGGGTAATGCAATAATCAGTTAGTCCATCCCACTGACACTCACATTCATACTAAACGGCTAGTTTCTATTTATAAATGCATTCGTATATTCAGTGGATTCTCCTAGTGGAACGAGCCAGGTGGTGCTGAAAGCAAGAGATTTGTACCTTTTCAATACAACCAAACTCTCACTACTACTTGTTTAATGTTTAGAATACTCCACTTTTTGTATCACACGATCAGTTCTTATATATTAAAGTAAATCAGCAAAAGTTATAGAATATGGTCATAGGGTATTAGCACTCACTATTGCACAAAAACACTAGAAAAGAAGATTAACTAGTGAAACATGACTCTTTGCTGAGATATATGTTGTGATCCAAGATGAGTATTTACAATACACCCACCTAAATATGCTGTTAAAAACAGTAAACAGTCAAACGTTGTCGGGGAGTCAAATTTGACCTTGTCATTATTAATAGAGACGGATAAATAAATAACGGATTTAAATGAAGTAAAAAGATAACATTCCATCGTAGTCTAAATGCACGTGGTGGCGCCATATATGTGCCATTAAAACGGTCAGTTTTGATTTTTGCGTCCACTTATTAGGTCCCACCCGACCCGCTCCTACGACTCTTCCGCAGTTAACGAACCCTTATACGACGTCATATCACCTTCCTTCCTAATAACCGTTGTCACAGCAAATTACAACTATAACCTCACCTTCTTCATCCATATCAATTCGAATCCATTTTCCCACCACACTATCTTTCTCTCTCTAATGGCTTCTTCAAGAAAGCTTCTTGCTCTCTGCTTCTTCTTTCTCTCCCCAATCTTCGTCTCCTCCGATAACGTCAACTTCTCATTCAAATCCTTCACAATCCGAAACCTCACATTCCTCGGCGACTCCCACCTCCGAAACGGCGTCGTAGGCCTAACACGCGAGCTAGGCGTACCCGACACGAGCTCCGGAACCGTAATCTACAACACACCGATCCGTTTCTACGATCCAGCCTCAAACACCACGGCGTCTTTCTCCACACGCTTCTCCTTCTCCGTCCAAAACGTGAACCCAGACTCCTCCGGCGACGGACTCTCCTTCTTCCTCTCCCACGACAACGACACCTTAGGAAGCCCCGGCGAGTTCCTCGGCCTCGTCAACTCCTCTCAGCCGATGAAGAACCGCTTCGTCGCGATCGAATTCGACACCAAACTCGATCCCAACTTCAACGACCCGAGCGGGAACCACGTCGGGCTCGACGTGGACAGCTTGAACTCAATCGCGACGGCGGATCCGTCGATCGATCTCAAATCCGGGAGATCGATCACTTCTTGGATCGATTACAAGAACGATCTGCGTTTGCTTAACGTCTTCTTGAGCTACACTGATCCTATCGCCGCCGCCACCACGAAGAAGCCAGAGAAGCCGATTTTGTCAGTTAAGATCGATCTATCGCCTTTCTTGAACGGTGAGATGTACGTAGGATTCTCAGGATCAACAGAAGGGAGCACGGAGATTCATCTCATCGAGAACTGGAGTTTCAAGACGTCTGGGTTTGTTCCGGTGAGATCGAAATCTAACCGTCCTCACAATGTTTCAGGTAGCTCTGTAGCTCCGGTGGCTATACCTAAGGGTCGAAGACGTCAAAGACATCACAGTCTTGCTATTGGACTTGGAATCTCTTTCCCTGTCTTCTTCTGTTTAGCTCTCTTGGTGTTTGGTTACTTTACTTTAAAGAAGTTGAAAGGAGTTAAAGCAGAGAAGGAGCTTAAGACGGAGCTTATCACTGGCCTTAGGGAGTTTAGTTACAGAGAGCTTTACTCAGCTACGAAAGGGTTTCATTCAAGTCGTGTCATTGGACATGGAGCGTTTGGGAATGTGTACAGAGCGATGTTTGTGTCATCAGGAACGATCTCCGCTGTGAAGAGATCGAGACATAACTCAACGGAAGGGAGGACAGAGTTTCTAGCTGAGTTGTCGATTATTGCTTGCTTGCGACACAAGAATCTTGTTCAGTTGCAGGGTTGGTGTAACGAGAAGGGAGAGTTGCTTCTTGTTTACGAGTTCATGCCTAACGGGAGTCTTGATAAGATTCTGTATCAGGAGTCTGAGACGGGTGGTGTGTCTCTTGACTGGTCGCATAGGTTGAACATAGCGATTGGTTTGGCTTCGGCTTTGTCGTATCTTCACCATGAGTGTGAGCAGCAAGTGGTACACAGAGACATTAAGGCGAGCAACATAATGCTTGACATCAACTTCAACGCGAGGCTTGGTGATTTTGGTCTGGCGAGGCTCACTGAGCATGATAAGAGCCCTATCTCGACGTTAACAGCTGGCACGATGGGGTATCTAGCACCGGAGTATCTCCAGTACGGGACTGCGACTGAGAAGACAGATGCGTTTAGCTACGGGGTGGTGATTCTAGAGCTTGCTTGTGGGAGAAGGCCGATAGATAAGGAACCGGAGAATCAGAAGACTGTGAACTTGGTGGATTGGGTTTGGAGGTTGCATAGTGAAGGGAGAGTTCTTGAAGCTGTGGATGAGAGGTTGAGAGGTGAGTTTGATGAGGAGATGATGAAGAAGCTGTTGTTAGTTGGGCTCATGTGTGCTCATCCAGATAGTAATGAGAGACCATCTATGAGACGTGTTCTTCAGATATTGAACAATGAGGTTGAGCCTGGTCCGGTTCCAAGGATGAAACCAACACTATCTTTCTCTATTGGGTTGATAAGTCTTGATGATATTGTTTCCAAAGATGATGGAGACAGCATTGTGTAGAAGTTCTTTTTAATTTCTTACGTTTTGAAATTTGTTTTTTGTTTGTGTAACAATGTGTGGCCTTTGGTTCAATGAGTTTATATTGAACGATTAGGTTTTTGTATTCGTATAATAAATCGAGTTCAAAAGCTAATCTCTTCTTACAGTATACTCAAGAGCCAAGTCAAAGGAAAAAAAAAACAAAGAAGTTTCAGGGTAGTAGAAATGGTTGATAGTACAGAGCAATAAACAGAACAAACCTTAGTTTTCACGTTGATGAAGAAGAGTGTGAAGTAGTTATAGCTCTTGGCGGTCGACATGTGTGTGGTCTGATGAAAGAAAAATAAACCGGTCTGGTTTACATATCCCTGAACAAAAACAGAAAGTGCGAGTGAAGAAATCACCAAGTAACTTTTACCCTCTTAGATACTGAAGAAACCTTGTTGAAGGAAGTATGTATACACACCACTTACGCACTCACGATCACATAACATCAGAATGATGATGGTGACAGAAGTAAAGAGAGCACACTCCCGACAAGGGCAAAACTCTCTTTTTGCTAATCCCGGCTTGTGCTCTCTTTCTTCTGTCAACATTTTTCTCATCTTTCTTCTCAAAGGAGGAAGAAGAAAGATGAAGTGTGACGTGCTACGTAAGTAAGCAGTGAGGATGAGTCTATGTGACTCTGACTCAGATTTATAGTGGGGGATGAGGTTATTGGTTACAAAACTTACAACCAGTTATGAAAGATGGAGACCAGCTATAGTGGGGTCCATGAGAAAAGGAAGCTGAAAATAGCTCTCAGATTACTTGCAGTAATGAAACTGGAAGTTTCTGCAGAATTAGAGATTCTCTTACCCCTTCGCTTTCACATTAACTATTCTATGTTTCTTTTAGGAACGATATACAACTGTTTACAGTTTCATTTTTGTAGATGCTTAAGAGTTTAGCATGCAATAAAGTCATATAATTTTCCTATTTATAAAAAAAAATACAATGTTCTTAATCCAACGTTGTTTTTTTTCTTGCAAGCGTTACAAGATATAATGTGCAATTTAATTTTAATTTTAATTTTTTTTGTTGCTATATATGGCCTGCCTATGGTTAAGCAAAAATAAATAAAACTCAGATGATGAAGAAAATATGCACAGTGTCAGTGTAATGTGTACTCGTGAATAAGGCAGGCGTGAGACTCGGAAGTTGCTCTCACGAAATTGAACAAGCCAACACTTTAAAGTCGTCATCGACATCTCACCTACTCTACGGCTCCTACCGTTTAATCTATCCACCAGATTTTTCTAGCTGTAGTGGACCCACCTCAAATTAACCCACGTGTTGAGTTTATACGTTCAATATGGGCTGATACCAAAAAACCCATTTAATACAAAACAGGCCTTTATAACTTTGACCCAACAACGTTTCCAGCTTTTGCCACCGGCGGGGGCGAGTGTGTAGAGAACACAGGCGAAGGAAGGGGAAACATTTTGAATTGAAGCAGCCATGCCCGGTTTCTCGAGCTTAATTTCTCACAAAAATGAGGCAATCTCTCTATTGCGTGTCGCTTCTTCAAAACTCGGAGGTTTCTCTCGAGTAGGGTTTTCTTCAGGTGTCGCAAAACCATCGAAACGAGATGATTATGCTCCCCACGAAGCATTTGGTGTCACTGGTGAGTTTCTTCTGCTGAAATTCTCAATCGTAGACTAAATACGTTTGATGGGTTTTGCTAAAGATTTGAACTTTTTGGGGTTTCTATGAAACAGGACTTGATATGGAGAAGAGCATATACAACATTCTAACTATCGACCGTTGGGGATCTCTAAACCATATGGATTATAGACAAGCCCGTCTTAGACCAGTTCACGGGAAGCTAGCTTTAAAATTTCTCAAATGGGTAATTAAGCAGCCAGGTCTAGAGCCTGTCCATCTTCTTCACCTGTTTTGCATCACTACCCATATACTTGTTAGAGCTAGAATGTATGACCCTGCGAGACAAATCTTGAAGGAGTTTTCTTTGATGGGTGATGATAAACCAAGCCTTGTTTTTGGTGCTTTGATGACTACTTACCGTCTCTGCAATTCAAACCCTGCTGTGTTCGACATCTTGATTCGTGTGTATATGAAACAAGGAATGATTCAAGAATCTCTGGAGATATTTCGCTTGATGGGTCTTTACGGGTTCAACCCTTCTGTTTATACTTGTAACGCAATGCTAGGTTCCATTGTAAAGAGTGACGAGGATGTCTCAGTCTGGTCTTTGTTGAAGGAGATGCTCAATAGGAAGATTTGTCCTGACGTGGCTACCTTCAATATACTAATTAATGTGCTCTGTGCTGAAGGGAACTTTAAAAAGTCGTGTTATCTAATGGAAAAGATGGAGAAGAGTGGTTATCCCCCAACGATAGTTACATACAACACTGTGCTCCATTGGTATTGTAAGAAAGGGAGGTTTAAAGCTGCTATGGAGCTTATAGATCACATGAAGTCCAAAGGGGTGGACGCAGATGTATGTACATATAATATGATTGTCAACGATTTGTGCAGAAACAGTAGAAGTGCCAAAGGTTATTTGTTACTGAGGAAAATGAGGAAGAGGATGGTTTACCCCAATGAAGTCACGTACAATACGCTGATTAATGGTTTTTCTAATGAAGGAAAGGTTTTGATTGCTCGTCAACTTTTGGATGAGATGTTAGCCTTTGGACTTTCCCCAAATCAGGTTACATTCAATGCTTTGGTTGATGGATACATTAGTGAGGGAAACTTTAAAGAGGCTTTGAAGATGTTTTATATGATGGAAGAACAAGGTCTTATCCCTAGTGAAGTTAGCTATGGAGTACTTTTAGATGGGTTGTGCAAGCATGCAGAGTTTGATTTAGCGAGAGGCTTTTACATGAGAATGAAGAGAGATGGGGTATCTGTTGGGCGAATAACATACACTGGAATGATTGATGGGTTATGCAAGAATGGGTTATTGGATGAAGCTGTTGTGATGCTTAATGAAATGAGCAAAGATGGTACTGACCCTGATATCGTTACATACTCAGCACTTATAAATGGATTTTGCAAGGTGGGGAGGTTTGAAACTGTTAAGGAGATTGTGTGTAGAATCTACCGAGCTGGTCTTAGTCCAAATGACATCATATACTCAACGCTGATATACAATTATTGCAAGGTGGGGGGCTTAAAGGAAGCTTTAAGAATTTATGAAGCTATGATCCTTGAGGGTCATACTCCAGAGCATTTCACATTCAATGTACTTGTCTCTTCTCTATGTAAAGCTGGTAAAATGGATGAAGCAGAAGAGTTTATGCGTTGCATGAAAAGCGATGGTATGCTTCCTAACGCAGTTAGCTTTGATTGTCTTATCAACGGGTATGGAAGCTCCGGTGAAGCGCTAAAATCATTCTCTATATTTGATGAGATGACCAAAGCAGGTCATGACCCATCTTTCTTCACATATGGTAGTCTGCTCAAGGGATTATGCAAAGGTGGGCATTTAAAGGAGGCAGAGAAGTTTCTGAAAAGCCTCCATGATGTTCCTGCAGCTGTTGATACTGTAATGTACAACACACTACTCACTGCAATGTGTAAATCAGGGAACTTGAACAAGGCTGTCTCTCTTTTTGGTGAGATGGTGCAGCGAAGCATTCTACCTGACAGTTATACATATACCAGTCTTATCTCTGGGTTGTGTAGGAAGGGCAAGACTGTTATTGCCATACTCTGTGCTAAGGAAGCTGAGGCTCGAGGTAATTTACTCCCCAACGAGGTGATGTACACATGTTTTGTGGATGGTATGTTCAAGGCTGGTCAGTGGGAAGCTGCTTTTTATTTCCGGGAGCAGATGGAGAAACTTGGACTTACCCCTGATGCTGTCACAACAAACGTAATGATTGACGGTTACTCAAGGATGGGGAAAATAGAGAAGACTAATGACATGCTTTCTGAAATGGAACCTAATCTGACTACTTACAATATCCTCTTGCATGGGTATGCAAAGAGGAAAAACATATCAACGACCTTTAAGCTGTATAGATCCATGATACTCAACGGCATTTCACCTGACAAGCTCACATGCCATTCTCTTATTCTCGGAATCTGTGAATCCAACGCGTTGGAGATTGGTAGTAAAATCTTGAAAGCGTTTATATGCCGAGGTTTTGAAGTCGATAGGATTACGTTCAACTTGCTAATCTCGAAGTGTTGTGCAAACGGAGAGATTAGCAAGTTATTTGATCTGGTTAACGTCATGAACTTGCTAGGAATCTCCCTTGACAAAAATACTTATGACGCCATTTTAAGCATCCTCAACAGAAACCACAGGTTCCAGGAGTCTCGCATGGTTCTGCACGCAATGTCGAAGCAAGGTTTATCTCCTGATTGTACCAAGTACATTAGTCTGCTTAACGGTCTTTGTAGAGTGGGAGATATAAAGACTGCTTTTATGCTGAAGGATGAGATGATAGCTCATAAGATATGTCCGCCTAATGTAGCCGAGAGTGCTATGGTGAGAGCGCTTGCAAAATGTGGTAAGGCTGAAGAATCTACCTTGATTCTTCGTTCCATGCTGAAAAAGAAGTTGGTTCCGACTATTGCTAGCTTCACTACTCTAATGCACATGTTTTGTAAGAAGGGTGAGGTTACAGAGGCTCTGGAGTTGAGAGTCGTTGTGAGAAACTGTGGCCTGAAGCTTGATCTCGTGTCGTACAATGTGTTGATTACTGGGCTTTGTGATAAAGGTGATATGGTAGATGCGTTGAAGCTCTATGAAGAGATGAAGCAAGATGGATTTTTAGCTAATGCGAGTACTTTCAAAGCTCTCATCAGTGGGATTCTTTCCCTAGAAACCGAGTTCTCTAGGATTGATATTATCATGGAAGATTTATTTGCGAGAGGATTCATAACATCCTTGAGCTCGTCTCAAGATTCACACAAGACTTTGGCAATGGTCATGGAGAAGCTGAAGGCCTTGCAGAGTCACAAGAAGGGATAACATCAGAACAAAGCTTTAAGAGTAAAGCATATGCTTCCTTTCCCTAAGCAAATTAGGGTTAACGCATAACACGGTTCGTCCAAACTTCTAAATCCATATGTTTCTTACTCTTCCATTGCTTATTTAGCTATCATGAATTTTTTCTACTTACCAGGTGAAATTGCAGTTTATCACCGTGAAGAGCTGGATGTGCAGACTAATTGTTCTCTAGAGAAACCAGCTAAAAAGTTTGGTGAGCTTTGTCTGATTTTCAGTATGAATCCTACGTTATTGTTCACTTCTCTGATTAGTAATTAAGTATGCAATCATAGTTACACTTTTGTTCTCTTGTTTCCTTGACAGTTCTTGATGTCAGTGCCAACCAGTTCCAGAAGCTCAAGTACTTGAACTTGTGCTGTTGTGCAGAATAAGACAAGCAAGACAGTGAAGCGTCGACTTCATTGGCCCTTTTCCCTGACACATACAACTCAAAACCATACCAAAAAAGATCAAAGGTCTTAATTGAGTTTCTTTAAACTACAGGTGTGTTGCTGTCTTTACTCCACTTGTGTTAAAGATCTTTATTTGTTTTTTTTTCTTACACTTTTTTGTTCTCTTTACAGAGTCAGAGCAGGAAGAGGAACAAACTCTGAAAAATAGCTGGAGCTGTGGTGGCAATTCATGTCCTAATCGCACCTGTAAATCAGTCTGGACTCATTCAGATAATGATTCACAATGGAAAACGTGTAAAGAAATGCAGAGAAACCATGGAAGAAAGCAACAGGTTCTTCTTCTCTACGTTTTTAGACGAATCTTTTGATGAAAATATTGTCGGAATAGAGACAGAGAGAAACTAGTTTGTTGTGTTGGGATGGTGTCTGATGATGCAGACATAATCTAACATTTGGTCAGATTGCATCACTGGATTTGTACTGTTTTGCAGTACCACTCGTGAGCCTGTAACCCGAATATTGTTATTAATATTATCATATGCTTTTAAATGTGTAGATTGTCCGTTAGTCTTCTAACAAAGTTCATTACATTCATATCATCTGCGTTTATATTAATATTGTACAAAAAATTGGTTTCATCCTACAGGAATAAACAAAAAATAATTGTATGCATGTCACAGCTAATACTCACCGTA
>JABAYD010111964.1:0-13304 GCA_014822095.1 Diplotaxis tenuifolia
ATATTATTTCTCTTTTCTTCTATTAATTAGTTTAAAATTTGTTCATTGCATTACAAGACGCATGCGTCTTCTTCTCCAACCATAATACTAAACTTCGCACTAAAACTATTTTATAATATTATATATATTTATGTTTCTATTTTTATTATTTTATTTGCATACTTTATTAATAAAATAATTGAATGGGATGAATACTATTATAGTGTAGTGAATAGTATCACATCAAATTTGGCGTGAAATTATAGTTTTACGCAAAAATAATGTGATTTTTGCAGTTGGATTGGATCATAGATCTCATGATACCATTCATGTTGAGGGAGATGATGAAAATACATAACTCGTCATAGATCTCATGATGAAAACGTCGATCACCTCCCTCAACATGAATGGACGCCGATCACCTCCCTCAACATGAATGGTATCATGATATCTACATCTCCTGCATAATTTGAATCAAAATACCCAGTGACCAGCCTTGGATCCTTGTCTCTGTAGACCATACCAACTCTCCTCCCGCTTCTGAACATAACACATCTTCTTGGCACTTATCAGCGTGTCATCGACATACAACACCAGGTAGATATAGGAAACATCCGCCACCTTGTTCATCTAAATACAATAGTCATAAAAACTCATGTTATAGCCCAAACTGACCATATAGGTGTAACACCTCTTGTACCGTTCTCTAAGACATTGTAGTCCATAATTTGACTTCTTCAACATACTCACATGATCTTCTTGACTAGGAACCAGAAAATCATCTAAATCCACTTGCAAATTACAACCTTTCTCTTAGGTGTTAGTGTGACAAGATCTCATGTATGATTCTTCTCATGAGATTTCATCTCATCTCCCATTGCAGGAAACCAGTTCTCAAACTCTGAACTGGAAATAGCTTCGTTGTGAATAGACGACTCATAAGTGTTAACTTTCTCTGCAACCTCTAGTACATAATCCACCATATCATCAAACTGATATTTTTCTAGTGGCCTGACATCAACTCACCAAGACCTATCCCTAGCAATACTGCATTTTCAGACCCAACACATTGATCTCCAGAATTAGAAGAATCTGGCTGCTCGTATGATGTCGATCGGTCGATCCATATATATGTGGATAAGTCAATCCTGAGTCGCCGGACCAAATCGGTTGATCTGATCTCTGCGATTGGTCGATCAGGTGTCTGGCATGGATTGGCGATCATAGACACTGGATCTCGGTTGATCTATGACCATCCAAATGGATTTTTTTTTCATCTCCTCCTACTTGTCGAAACATTCTTTTTTGCTTCAGCCTCAAACCTCTTCTATAAACCAATATTTGAAAACATGCGTCTCTTCTTCTTCTGCACAGTTTGATCCATTCTCTCTGCTACACTATTATGTTGTGGTGTATCCTTGATTGTAAGATGCTTAGTAGCTTTTGCATCCTTACAAAACTGATTGAACTCTGATGAACAGAATTCCAGACCATTTGCTGAAACTGTAGAACCTTCCAGCAAATACAGAGTACTATGAATGAAACCTCTCAGAATCATATCTAAACCCTTGTAGACACTCATTGTTGATGGTAAAGGCAAAACACAAATGGTTTGGAAACAGAAAGACAAACCAGTTTCAGAAACATCTTGGTCTGTTTCTGAAACAGAGGAAAAGGATGATTTGGTTGAATGTGAAATGGGATTCAATCTAATTAAAGCTGAGACAAGGTTCACTAAGATGGGCTCATAAGAAACAACTCAGAAGCCCACTCAGACATACAGTAAACAAGCAACGGTTATAACTTGTCAAAAGGGAAACAAAGAAAGAGACAAAGCTGTGGTTCTGCAATGTACGGAATGAAGAAGCCAATAACATTACAAAACCGATTCAAGTTGCTGGAATCCAATGAAGGAGTAAAGAATTGATTGACAGCAAGGCGCATTGCTAGGGTTTTCAACTTATTAAATAGATATATTGGAATGTAAAGAAATTTCAAGCAAGAAATAAAAATGAAAAGCTTCCATTTATATATATTTCTGTTCTAGTTCCATATCTTTGTTACTGCTTTCATGGTATCAGAGCTCAGTGGCATATCATGAGCCATGGAAAATGCGTTAGATCTTTATTCTCAACCGAAACTCAACATCTCAAAATGTGTTACCATTAAACTTACTAAACGCCACTACATATATTGGAAACTTCAGTTTGAGTCTTTCCTCTCCGGTGTAGATCTCTTGGGCTTCGTTAATGGAGCTTCTCCTGCACCCGTTCCAGTAATCCATGTTCCTCAGGTGGGTGGAGGCTATCGTGATGTACCAAACCCAGATTACCAACTTTGGGTCAGATCTGACCAGATAGTTCAAGCATGGTTGGTGGGCTCTCTCTCTCTGAAGATATTCTCAGTATTGTTCTTGGAGCTCACACAGCTCATGAGGTGGGGTCTTCTCTCGGAAATCACTTTAACTGGCCACTTCCTCCAGACTGTTTGAGCTGCAACGTCGTCTTCAAACTGTCACCAAAACTGACAAATCCATGAGTGATTATTTGAAGGAAATCAAAGGTATGTGTGACCAGCTTAACTCTGTTGGAAGTCCTGTTACAGAGAAAATGAAGATCTTTGCTGCTCTTCAAGGGTTAGGGCGAGAATATGAACCTATCAAGACAAGCATTGAAGGCGCTATGGATTCTCCTCTAGCTCCTACTTATGAAGATATAGTTCCTCGTCTCACTGGTTTTGATGACCGTCTCAAGTCTTATGAAACTTCTCAGACATCTGTGTTTCCTAACTTGGCTTTTCATGTGGCTACAAATGATTAAGGCTACTCTCAAAACCTAAAATACAATCAACAGATGCCACACTTCAATCAATACAGAGGCCGAGGGGGCAACTATGGAAGATTTGCTAATAATAGAGGACGGGGATATTCAACAAGGGGTCGTGGTTTACACCAACAAGTGCAAACCAACAACTCTTCCTCTGGAGACTCATCAACACGACCTACTTGCCAGATTTGTGGACGCTTTGGAAACAATGCTCTGAAGTGCTACAGACGTTTTGATATCTCTTATCAAAGTAATGATTTGCCTTCTACTATGGCTGCTTTACAAGTGTCTAATGACCCTCCAGTGCAAGGACAATCATACAATGGAACTGAGTGGTATCCTGATACAGCGGCTTCTGCGCATGTTACAAATTCTCAACAAAATCTTCAAACAGCTCAGCATTATCAAGGTAATGACTCTGTGATGGTGGCAGATGGAACCTTTCTTCCCATAACTCACATTGGATTTGTTCCTTTGCAAACTACGTCAGGTATACTGTCTCTCAAAGATGTCTTAGTGTGTCCAAACATTGCAAAATCTTTGCTCTCGGTATCAAAGTTAACTATTGATTTTCCTTGTGAGTTCACCTTTGACTGTGATGGTGTATATGTTAAGGACAAGCTCACCAAGCAAATCCTGACTCAAGGAAGTTAACATAAAGATCTTTATGTGTTGGAAAACTCAGCCTTTTCTGCTTTTTACACATCAAGGCAAGTGCTAATGTGTGGCATAGAAGATTGGGTCATCCAAGCTCAGAGATTCTTCAAACTCTATCTAGAATTCAAGCTATTAGCGTCAATAAAAGTATGTCCAAGATTTGTGACTCATGTCAACTTGGCAAAAGCTCTAAACTACATTTCTCTAGTTCTGTGTATGTGTCTAGTAGACCCTTAGAGAGGATTCATTGTGATCTCTGGGGTCCTTCGCCTGTTAACTCTGTTCAAAGTTTCAAATATTATGTCATCTTCGTTGATAATTTCTCTAGATACTGCTGGTTTTATCCTCTGAGACAGAAATCAGATTTTCTGCAAATATTCATCATGTGGCAAACCTTGGTAAAGAAACAATTTGACAAGAAAATTCTTATGTTCCAATGTGATAGAGGAGGAGAGTTTATCAGTAACAGATTTGTGGCTCACCTCTCTAATCACGACATCAGACAGATGATCTCTTGTCCACACACGCCGCAACAAAATGGTATTGCGGAAAGAAAACATAGCACATCACAGAGCTTGAATTTTCCATGTTGGTTGATGGGAAAGTTCCTCAAAAATATTGGGTGGAAGCGTTCTTTACTTCTTGTTTTCTCGGAAATTTACTTCTTGTTTTCTCGGAAATTTACTTCCTTCTACAAAGCTTGCAGACAACATGAGTCCTTATGAAGCCTTGATTAACAAGAAACCTGAATATTCTGCACACACCTTTGGCATGATATACATCACTCGACATGTTATGTTTGATGAACAAATATTTCCTTTTGCTTTTACCTACTCTCATCCACATCAGTTACATACTACTCCTTTGGTATCAGCATGGCAACCGAGTTTCATGTATCCAAAATCTGTTCCAGAAACTCGAAGTGCATCTGATTCTCCAAGTTCTTCTATCTTGCCTCAGTCAGTTTCAGAATCTAGCTTGAGAGTGACGCCACTTCAGACAACTCAAAACGTTTCCTCTCAAGTTGTGGTTCCTCTTGCAGAACTCAATTCTCTTGAAACTTCTGCATCGAGTAAAGCCAGTATGTCTTCTGCTTATTCTTCTCCTCGTCAGTTTGGTACTTTACCGCCTTCCAGATTGTTTGATCTACAAAGTGAAGATAATACAATCAGCACTGATGGTTCTATACATATGTCTTCAGCAAGCAAAGACTCAAGTAACAATATATCAGGAACTTTGTCTGCAAATCAAGAAACTTCTGTCTCTGGTTCTTCACTTGCTGTTAATGATAACAGATCTACACACCCTATGATCACACGATCTATGGTCGAAACAACAAAACCAAATCCTCGTTATGTTCTCCTCACGGTCACTTCAACCCCTACTGAACCAAGAACAGTTTCTGAGGCTCTCAAACATCCTGGCTGGAATGGTGCCATGACGGAGGAAATGGTTTCTTTTGATGAAACAGATACTTTCACACTTGTGCCATACCAACCTGATATGCACATTATGGGATTTAGATGGATCTTCATGGTTAAATTAAATGTTGCTGGTACTGTCAAATGTCTTTGATCTCGTCTGGTGGTAAAAGGCTATGATCAAGAAGAGGGAATTGATTACTTAGACACTTACAGTCCTGTAGTTAAGTCCCCCACCATTAGAGTTATACTTCATCTTGCAACGGTGAACAACTGGGACATAAAAAAACTTGACGTCAAGCATGCTTTTCTCTATGGCGACTTAAATGAAACCATGTACATGCATCAACCTCCTGGATTCATAAACAAAGAGAAACATGGTTATGTTTTTAAGTTGAACAAAGCCATTTATGACCTAAAACAGGCACCTTGTGCGTGGTTCAACAAGTTCAATGATTTTTTTTGGAATTTGGGTTCATCTGCAGTATAAGAGACCCTTCCTTGTTTATTTATCGAAAGAATGGTGACATTATTTTACTACTTCTATATGTAGATGACATTGCTCTGGCTGGAAGTAACAAAACTCTCATCAATAAGCTACTTGGAGCACTGAACACTGAGTTCAAAATGAAAGATTTGGGTCAATTTCATTATTTTATGGGATTGCAAGCTCACTTCAACTCTGCTGGTATGTTTCTAAACCAGGAAAAATATGCTGAAGACCTATTACACAAGCTGGTATGGCCAGATGTGCACTCTAGTGTCTACTCCATTGCCGCTTCAACTCAACCGAGTACCAGATGAATCTGCATTGTTTCCGTAACCTACTTATTTTCGAAGTCTTGCAGGTAAGCTGCAGTACTTGACTTTAACCAGACCAGATCTTCAATTTGCTGTCAACTATATATGTCAAAAGATGCATGCTCCAACTGAGACAAACTTTCATTTACTGAAGAGAGTGTTATCTTAGAGGAACTACTAGTCTTGGTATCTCTTTTCATTCACACTCGGATTCTAAAATTAAAGCCTATAGTGATAGTGATTGGGGTGGTTGTCCGGATACTAGAAGATCAACTGGTGGCTTTTGTACTCTCTTGGGATCCAACCTCATCTCTTGGTCAGCTCAAAAGAAACAATCAGTTTCCAGAAGCTCTACTGAAGCTGAGTATAGAACTTTGTCTGATACTGCAGCCAAAGTTGTCTGGCTCTCTAATCTCCTAACAGAAATTGGAGTTCCTCAAGAAACACCACCTGAACTGTTTTGCGACAACCTCTCAGCCGTGTACCTCTCTGCAACTCCAGTTGTGCACAAAAGATCCAAACAGTTTGAGGTAGACTTTCACTTTGTAAGAGAGAAGGTGGCTTTACGGAAATTGATTGTACATCACATTCCTGGTGTTCATCAACTGGCCGATATATTCACAGAGTCATTACCAACTTAAAGCTTTCAAGAACTAAGATTCAAACTTGGTGCGGTCGCTTCTCCCACACAAAGTTTGAGGGGGCATGTTGATGGTAAAGGCAAAACACAAATGGTTTGGAAACAGAAAGACAAACCAGTTTCAGAAACATCTTGGTATGTTTTTGAAACAGAGGAAAAGGATGATTTGGTTGAATGTGGAATGGGCTTCGATCTACTTAAAGCTGATACAAGCTTCACTAAGATGTGCTCACAAGAAACAACTCAGAATCCCACTCAGACATACAATAAACAAGCAACGGCTATAACTTGTCAAAAGGAAAACAAAGAAAGAGACAAAAGCTGTGGTCATGCCATGTACGGATGAAGAAACCAATAACATTACAGAACCGATTCAAGTTGCTTGAATCCAATGAAGGAGTAAAGACTTGATTGACAGCAAGGCGCATTGCTAGGGTTTTCAACTTATTAGTATAAATAGATATATTGGAATGTAAAGAAATTTCAAGCAAGAAATAAAAATGAAAAGTTTCCATTTATCTCTATTTCTGTTCTAGTTCCATATCTTTGTTGCTGCTTTCACTCATAACTCCATCTCCACCTGAATACTTGAAACCTCTATTTTACAAAAAACTAACTGAGATCAAGTTCTTGGACAAATATGGAACATGCCTAACTCCGGTCAATGTGCAGACTCTACCACCATGTGCCCTGAGCTTTATAAAACCAATTCCTGCAACATCGCGAACGAAGTCATTCGACATCTTGATCTTGCCATCAGTCACTTTCTCATACTCTAAGAATCATTTTCTCTTCGGACACATATGATAAGACACTCATGTTTCTAGAGCCCACACATTTCTAAAATGTGTTTTTTCATGACTAAAGCAATATCGTCACAGATTGAGCTTTATTCACTGCTACAGCAGTGAGTTCAGCTTGCTTTTTTTTATTAAGACAATCAAACTTCTATTGTCCTCTTTCATTGCAATAATTGCAAATGCCAGCTAGCTTAGAACCTTTTGTAAACGACATTTTGTCTTTTAACCTTTTATCTTTCCTAAAGTTCTTTCCACCACCTACAAATAACCCAGGAGCTTGGTCATATTTACTAGAATTTTGATACCTTGCGACGTAACTCCCTACTATGAAGTGTCGACTTGAGTTCCTCCAAACTCACTGCATCCTTACTCCCTATGAATTACTAAACAAAATTCTCATAGGAGTTAGGCAGTGACACCAAAAAAATCAGATCAGTGATGGATCTTAATCCTCTACCTTAACATCATTCATCAGATCTAACATAATATAATGTAAACTACCAAGGTGATTCTGCAGTTGTGTACCTTCATGCACCTTAGCGCAAAAAAATGTTGTTTCAGAAGTAGCTTCTTAGTCAGAGACTTCGTCATATACAGACTCTCTAACTTCGACCACAAACTAGCTGCAGTATCAACACCAGAAACCTCGACGATGATCTCATTTCTCAGATTCAAAAGAATCGTTGAATATGCATTCTCTTCAGTAACCTCCATCTCAACAGTAACAAGTTCAATCGTCTTTCCAAATAACGGTGCCTAAAGACCTTGTTGATTCAGCAACGCCTTCATCTTGATTTACACTGAAATTGTTTCTTCCAGAAAACTTGTCGATATTCATGATTATTTCATACATCTTCTCACCATATTCAATCTGAAGCTCTGGTACTAATTTGTTGTGACGGATATGAGAAGATACAGATTAACAGATGATAAACAATAAAGAAAGACACAAAATTAATGTGGTTCATCCCTAACGGTTACGTTTACGGAGAAAGAGAGTAGTTTATTGATAGAAGCGTCTTTTTCAGAGTACAATTCATGCTATAGAATATGATAAAACCCTAAAAATATATATGAGAAAGCATTTAATGAAATCTTTTTATTTTTCAGATTTGACATAAAAACGCTCGCTCCATGTCGCAAGAAACGCTCTAATTCCTTGTTAGGAATCGCCCCATCTATGATGTCTGGATCGCCTAATCTATGTCAACCCGCAAATTCAAAACATATTTCAACAACTATGATGACACCGAACGCGATCCCAATCATTGAACCAACAGATATGAATTATGATTTACGGGAGAATTGTAATTTGATGTTGAAAAACGAACTGTGTAATCTTGTGTGACTGGTCTCTACATAAGAGCTTGTGAAAAATATTATGAGACCTTAGAAAATACGAGATTGGATTGAATATATTTATTTATCTCCATTGGCTCATTTCTTTTTACTAAACACACGAGTGTGAGTTTACAACACTAAATGGGTCGTCTCAACCTTACTATTTTATCAATAAATGTACGTATGGGGAAACCTTGTTGAGTACTTGAATCCATACGTCTGGGAGTGAAAGAGAAATATTACGTTCAAGTAGACCTTTTCAGATGTTGGTTTTGACAAGGACCGATGATGGTCATTTATTTTATAAAGGGCCCAGTCATTTTTCTTATTGTTCGATCCAATTTCCCAAAATTTTATGTGTATATAGATTTATACATATGGAGTCACGAGAACCTAAAGAAAAAAATATACAATTTATACTCACCAAACACAGGATGTTGTGTAGTTTAAAAAAAACACAGGATGTTGTGAATTAATTATTTTGGTAAGTGAGGTGTTTTGATTTCACTGGTTTTTGATCAGTTTTAACTAAACATTTAGTGGAAATATATTATATTTTTTTTCTCGTAATACAAAGTTGAATCAATTCTTTATCTAAGTTGTATTTGCTAACTACTTTGAAGAGATTTTCAAGGTTTCTTCGGTCGCTTAAACTCGTAAAATTCTACAAGACTAATTTAGTAACAGATTCTTTGGAGCAAATGAACCTGAGGTTGATCAACAATTAATCAAGGGTACCTAGAACATTGTGATACGTCGTTCCTAGGATATAATGACGTTTCAATGTATAAAAATATTACCAATCTTGGTACAATTTTTATTTGAGTTAAATACTTCAACGAAATATACTTCTTATTGGAAAAAAACTACATATAAAGTTATAAGCTGAAAACTTGCATACATTTTATTATTTTCGTATACATTTACCTTTTTCAGATACGAGACTACATCGATATTGTTTTTTCATCAATTTGATTAGATCATTTTTATTGGCCCACTCTATTTTTTTTCAAAATATGGTAATTCTATAATATAGTTGAGTTATATTTTAATAATATTCTATTATAGAATGAAAAATAGAAGGATGAATTGCTTTATTTATAAATGAAATATAGCGTAGGATTGAACCCCTTTGACCTCAAACTTTATTTTATAGTAAAAATAGAAGGATGAATTGCTTTATTTATAGATGAAATATAGAGTAGGATTGAACCCTTTTTACCGCAAACTTTATTTTATAGTAAACATAGAATGGAATTGAAGATGTCTTTACGTATCAATTTGTACACAGTGTTAGTTTGATATCAATAAACTCGGAGAAGTCGTTACATTACTCTCCCACGAAACTCAAAACATTCCAAAATCATACATCCCATGAGCCAATACTTATGAAAAAAATTGTATTTAAAGCTGTAGCTAAGACTATATTACTTGTCTTATGGAAAACTAGTAACTCACTCATTTTCGAAGGACGTATTATCACGATTGAAGACACCACAACAAATGGAATTAGATTAGCAAAGGCAATGACTAAAGGTAACTTACCAAACAAAAAAATCAGGTACGCCACGAATCCAATCATCCACGGAGTTTCCAATAACCTGCGTGGAACAAACAATAAAAAAAAGCAGAATTAGCATAGATCATCACTGGAACATTAAACAGTCTGATCAACCAAGGAACAGACATCAAAGAAAACGTGAACTCAACTCTAATTGCAGAAGCTTTTGCTCTTCGAGCCGCAATCAATACGGCAGTGAACCTCAATCTCCCTAGGATCAAGGTACTCTCTGACAATCTAACGCTCATCAGAGCTATCAATAGCGACACGCATGCCAAGAAAATCTAAAGAATTGTCCATGACATCCAGCAAATCGGCACTCCGTTCGTTGAAAAATAAAATGACCAAAATAGCCTGTTTTTATTTAAAATTTGTAATATTTATATTTTATTTTTAAAATTTGAAACTTTATTCCTGAACTACACCCCTTAACTCTAAACTTTAAAGTTTAGATTAGTTAAAAGTGTATATTTACCCTTTAATAAAATCTCATTTGGTCATTTTTTTCCTTGAGAACTATTTTTGTGAAAATAAACTAAAATGGCTATCTAAAAGAATCTCTATATTTTTATCTTTTTGGATACAATATATTAAATCAACTTGTATAAAATTAGTTAAAAATTAATATAAATTTTTTTAAAAAAAACTAAACATTGTTTCTAAAATTTGTAGATATATAAAAGAAACTAATGATTTGAAAATACATTTTGGTAGCATAATTTATAATAATAATAATATTTTAAAATTTCAAAAATTTTAAAATATTATTATTATTATAATTATATTATTTAGTATCATACTTATGATGTATGATTTACTACCATATTCAAAACATATTACGAGAAATATAAATTAACATTTAATGTAATCAATCATGTCACATTTAACTATATACCATGTCATATTTCTAGTGTATTATGTCACATTTATTGAACGATAGTGATTGTAGAGATGATATGTGTCAAAATTACTTCACAAATGTCTAGGAGATATGCTTGGCTAGGGATGTCAAACGGGTAGGTCCGGGTTGGCCCGACTCAAAACCCGCGGAGTTTCTTAAATATTTACTTGTCTTGCCTGGTTCAAAAATATTTTAGGGTCTACATTCTGAAGTCTGACCTAGGGTTATATGTGTTTTCTGGGCTTTTCAAAATAATTTACTATAATGTTATATTTACTACTTTCATTTTTTTTTAAACTATATAAGTTTCATAAGAAAATTCAGTTTCAAATTTTCGTCTTCAAATATAAATCCAGTTTAAGTTTTTTATTTTTTAACAAGAAGTTCTTTCATACACATTGAAATTATATTATAATCAAGCTAAATTCAATTAAATTTAAATAATAAAATATAAATTAAAACTAATTATATAAAAGAAAAAAAATTATGTTATGTATTGAATTAAGGGTTGTAGGAGATTTTAGAATTTTGTTAAAATTTCATGTTATTCAGTGAGCAGTTTGTAAAAACTATATCAAATCTACGGTTATGCAATTGAAAATAAAAATTTAGTAATAACAAATTGTGATACAGATTTGAGGAGACTTCACGTTTCGTTTTTAGTTGAAAACTAGGTGTTGTGCCCGCATATGCGAAATAATTTTCTTACGAATAATTTTTATTTTCTATAGTTTCAAAAAACCTAAATCAAATATTAAACTATTTTTATATGACAAATTTTTATCAACATATATATGCTTACTATAGTGTTGAAAAACATCCACATATTAAAATATTTCTTAAATTATATTTATATTTAATTTTAAATTATTTATAACTTACTTTTTTACTTTTGTAATAGAAAAGATTATTCTCAAATAGCAATACAATATTTTAAAGATATCTTATTTTAAATATGCTCTTATGTGGATAATTATTCAATTAATTTATAATAAACTAACTAATATAATAAATATAAATTTATATTATTAAGATTCAATTCGTTTTCAATTAATTTATATATAAATACATAAATTTTATTAAGGATATCATTGACTTTAGTCGCAAATTTTCTTAAGGATATCATTGACTTTAGTCGCTCCAACTTTAATATTTAATTATATAATTATTAGTATTTTAATAAATTTTTTTGCTTCATTAATATTTTATTATAAAGCATTATCATGTGGTTACAATATTATATTAAGATAACAACAACAACATATATAAGAATTATCTTATTTTTATTTTTGAATTTTTTTATAAAATTATTATATTAATTATTCTCAGTTATCTAAGATAATAATATATAAATCTAATATTATTTTATGAATTACGTTTTTAATTATATTTTAAATTAGGTGTTTTGCCGCAATTGTGGGACTAAGCATTTTATAATTATTTTATTAATATATTTTATTAATTGAAAAATTATAATTATAACATATTATTTCTGTTGTATATTTGAAACTAATAATCTTTATATTTTCATTTAAACATTATTACATATATTTCTTTGTAAATTATTTTCACTATTAAAATAAATCTTAAAATTAGATAATATTTTATTTCCAATTATACAAAATTAAGAGGTTTACTTGGTTAGTAATTTAGTTATGTGTTTTCTATTGTTTTAATTTTTAACATTTTTATTAAAAAAATTCAGATAAGAACACAATATATATTAGAATTATCTTATTTAAGAACATATAATTTAGGTTTTGGATAATTATTATGATTATGATTATTATTAATTTTCATTACTCATCGAATCAAAAGAATTTAAATTCTTTTTTATTTTGTATGTAATTTATATATTTTATTTATTAATGGAATAACAAATATTAACCACTCTAACTTTTAACGTGTGAGCTCCATTACTTCGCAAATCTTTGTAAGTTATGTTCACAATTAAAAATAAATAAAATCAAATAATATTTTCTTTTCAATTATATAAAATTAAAAGTTTACTTGATTAATATTTAGTTTTGTATTTTATATTGCTTTAATTTTTTAATTATTTATTAAAATATATTTAAGATAACAATACAATATATATCAAAATTATCTTATTTACGAACATATTATTTAGATTTTGGATAATTCTTATGATCATCCTTTGTAAATGATGTTTACTATTAAAAATAAATATTGAAATCAAATAATATTTTCTTTTCAATTATATAAAATTAAAAAGTTTACTTGATTAATATTTAGTTATGTAGTTTCTATTGTTTTAATTTTTAACTTATTTATAAAATATTTTTTTTGATAACAGCACAATATATATCGAAATTGTCTTAAGAATATATTATTTATATTTTGGATCAATTATTATT
>JABAYD010113895.1:0-10128 GCA_014822095.1 Diplotaxis tenuifolia
TGTTCCTCCTTACTATGATCTGCAACCCATGCCTGCCCTCTTTCGTATTGTTCAGGTTTGGCAACATTTATTGAGTTTGTATTTAATTAATCAATAAAGTTTAGGTCTCTTTCTGACTTTTTTTTTTCTTATGCCTTCTTGCTGTTAATACCTTCTTTCCTTAAAAAACTATTGCCTTTTTTTTTTCTGGTTCAATGTTAGGATGATAACCCTCCTATTCCTGATAGTCTTTCTCCAGATATCACTGACTTTCTACGGCAGTGCTTCAAGAAGGTATAGTTTAATGTAATGATGTTTAATTTTTTCACCTAGCCCTGCACATCAACCTAGGCATTTCTAATTTACTTAATATCCAGTATGTACAATTGATTTGTATCTTGCATATTACAGGATTCCAGACAGAGGCCTGATGCAAAGACATTGCTCTCTCACCCTTGGATACGAAACTCTAGACGAGCTTTGCAGTCCTCACTTCGGCATAGTGGAACCATCAAGTTAGAAATATTTTTTTTAGATAATATATCAAAACATTATCATCTATGTCACTTCTGGATTGAACTAGTGTTAGTTGTCTCCGCTGGAACTGATGTCCTTTGGCACTGCATCTTTGCAGATATATGAAAGAAGCTGCTGCAAGTTCGGAGAAAGATGCTGAAGGGAGTCAAGATGTAACTGAAAGCCTTTCAGAAGAAAAAGCTGGGATGTCAAAATCTGTAAGATTTCTCAATTCTAATTTACCATCACTCGTTCTCCTGGAGATGCAATTAAAGAATTTTAGGTTGAACAGGAGAACGTATTAAAGCTAGAGATGGGATATATTCAAGTTACTGATCTGGTGTTTTTTTTGTCAAGGACTCGAAAAGCAAAGCAGGGGTGGCGAGCTTTAGGTCTGAGAAAGATCCATCTTCATCCAGTGATCTTGGTGAAGAAGGAGCGGATCATTCAGAAGCTGATTTTACTTCAGATCAAGTTCCTACGTTGTCTATGCATGAGAAACCTTCTCTTCAAAGTTCTTCGGATGTAAAAGGGAACTCTGAAGATGAATCAGAGTTTCATGGGAAATCTGAACATGATGATATACCTGAGAATCTTGAAACGGAATCTTCTAAAAATGGAAAGGATACTTTGGAAAAGCAGGTTGGAAAAGACTCTTCCATCCAGGTGGACCAGCCATCACATAGTTTTGGCCAAAAAGGTGAAGATCGTAGGCTTCGAAAGGTTAGTTGTGTTGTTACCTCATTATTTTCTTAGCCCTTCCTTAGATAATATGGTCAATCACGAGGAATTATACTGTGTATTGAGTTGATTGATAAGTGACTCGTTCTCTACCGATAAAAACAACAAAACAGTTTACTGGGCTTGTACAGTGTTTTATACCTTTTGTGGCAAACTCTACATTCTATGCACCGATGCTTCTATAATGAGACAGGTTTTGTTTGTTGTTAGGACTTAGTTTGTCTTTACAAGATTTTGGCCTTAGTGGAACAATTACCCTTGTTGAATCGTGTGCTCAGTCTAAATGCTTCATGCGAGGGAAACTGTGTCTTACTTCGACGCTTCCTAGTACAGAGTAGAAGATTTGCGATCTGACTAAATATGTTTTGCTTGTTGTATCTATCTCAAAGGCTGTGAAGACACCATCTAGTAGTATTGGTGGGAACGAACTGACTAGATTTAGTGATCCTCCTGGTGATGCTTCTTTGCATGATTTGTTTCAACCACTGGATAAAGTTCCGGAAGGAAAACCAAATGAAGCCTCAACATCAGCGCCTACATCAAATGTCATCCAGGGTGATTCTCCTGTCGCAGATGGTGGAAAGAATGATTTGGCAACCAAACTGAGGGCTACTATTGCTCAGAAGCAAATGGAGGGTGAAACAGGTCAATCAAATGATGGTGGTGACCTTTTCCGCTTAATGATGGGTGTTTTGAAAGATGATGTTATTGACATTGATGGTTTGGTATGTTCTGTCT
This sequence comes from Diplotaxis tenuifolia, assembly GCA_014822095.1. NCBI lineage: Eukaryota > Viridiplantae > Streptophyta > Magnoliopsida > Brassicales > Brassicaceae > Diplotaxis > Diplotaxis tenuifolia. The sequence continues at coordinate 1,975 of JABAYD010113895.1, forward strand.
CGAGAATGCTGGTCTGATCATTCAAGTAATATACTGTTAACATTTTTTTTCTATCTTGTTTCGCAGGTATTTGATGAAAAAGTGCCCGCAGAAAATCTGTTTCCTCTGCAGGTAAAGCTACTTGACCTACTAAGTTTGTTCTCTGAGTATGATATTTTTCAAAATTAAGTGTTCGAGAAAAGCCATTGTTTCTTAACTTCGTTTTAGTTGTTTGTTTATTAGAATCCTAGTATTTATTGGTTAAGTTTTTTGTAGGCAGTTGAGTTCACCAGGCTAGTGAGCTCCTTAAGGCCAGATGAATCAGAAGATGCAATAGTATCTTCTTGTCAAAAACTTGTTGTCATGTTTCGTCAGAGACCTGAACAAAAGGCAGTATTTGTGACACAGCATGGCTTTCTCCCTCTAATGGATCTACTTGATATGCCTAAACCTCGAGTATGTTTATTTAACCAAGCAGGATTTTTTATTTTTTGTTCTCCTTCATCATTAGTAGTCTCAGTTCGATGTGATTGCTATCTCGGTTAATGTTTATGAACTTTTAATGGTGTTTTCAGGTAACATGTGCTGTGCTGCAGCTGATAAACGAAATTATCAAAGACAACACTGACTTCCAGGAAAATGCTTGTCTTGTTGGTCTCGTAAGTCTAACCTTCCATTTGCTAACTGACTTGGTGAATTAGGGTGGACTTGACCAAATTATTTTATCACATCACTTAAGTATTCCTAGTGTTCTCAAATAGCCAAATCTGTTTTTTTTCTTGCTGTGGCAAAAAATCCCATGAAAACTGATTATCCCAAGTGATATGGCAGATTCCTTTGGTAATGAGTTTTGCTGGTCCTGAGAGGGAACGTTCTCGAGAAATTCGTAAGGAGGCAGCTTACTTCTTGCAGCAGCTGTGTCAATCAAGGTTAACAGTTATCAATAATTTCTTACTTTACTTCTTCGTTTTTCTATAAGTCATAGAGCTGATTTAGTACCTTCTTTACAGCTCTTTAACGTTACAAATGTTCATAGCATGCCGTGGAATACCAATTTTGGTAGGATTTCTTGAAGCAGATTATGCCAAATACAGGTTAGTACTACCATCTTCTTTTGATACTGGGCTACTTTCATCTATTAATGCGAGATCTATTAATTATTTCATCATAAGTACTTTGAATGTTTCCTTATTTGGGTATGCTTTAGGTTTATTACAAGTCCGAGTAGCATCTGATTTTGTCTTTGGATCTGTCTTTTGAACAAGCGGATACATTGCTTACTAGCTGACTAGTTTCTTGATCTAGCTCTTTTTGTTATAGTCAGTGTTAATCCTTTTCTCCTTTTATGTGCTACTAAATCCTACTGATTTGAGCCTTTCTTTCCAGGGAGATGGTTCACTTAGCTATTGATGGGATGTGGCAAGTTTTCAAACTAAAAAAATCCACTCCAAGAAACGACTTCTGCCGCATAGCTGCCAAAAATGGAATTCTTCTTAGGCTAATAAACACACTTTATAGCTTGAATGAGGCAACCCGGCTGGCTTCTATATCAGGAGGCCCATTGAGTGTGGATGGTCAAGCTCCACGACTGCGCTCTGGTCAACTTGACCCTAATAATCCCATATTCAATCAGCATGAGAGTTCACTCAGTGTGATTGATCAGCCTGATGTATTGAAAACTAGGCATGTGGGTGGTGAAGAACCTTCTCATGCTTCAACTTCAAACTCTCAAAGATCAGATGGTGATAGGCCTAGATTAAGCAATGCTGCAGCAGATGGTTCTACGTCAGGCATAGAACAGCATCGCTTATCTCTCTCCGCCAATAGGACATCGACAGATAAGCTTCAGAAGCTGGCGGAGGGTGCCTCTAATGGTGTTCCTGTTACTCAGCCAGAACAAGTTAGACCTTTGCTTAGCTTGTTGGAGAAAGAACCTCCTTCAAGACATTATTCTGGTCAACTGGATTATGTAAAGCACATTACTGGCATAGAGAGACATGAAAGTAGATTCCCTCTTCTGCATGGATCAAATGAAAAGAAAACCAACGGAGACCTTGACTTTCTGATGGCTGAATTTGCTGGTAGGTTTCATATTTTTTTACTTAGCAAAACTGTTCATATTGTAGGAACATATATAATTCTTTTGTTTGTTCCTATCATTGCAATGTTTCTTCAGAGGTCTCTGGACGCGGCAAGGAAAATGGAAATCATGATAAAAATCTCAGCAAAACGATGGCAAAGAAAGCTGTGGCTAATGAAGGAGTTGCTTCTACCTCTGGGATTGCATCTCAAACAGCATCTGGAGTACTGTCAGGCTCGGGTGTTCTAAACGCTAGACCTGGAAGTGCCACATCATCTGGCTTTCTTGCCCATATGGTCTCTACGCAAAGTGCAGATATTGCAAGGGAATACTTGGAGAAAGTGGCTGATCTGCTTCTTGAATTTGCTCGAGCTGATACAACAGTCAAATCATACATGTGCAGCCAAAGTTTACTCAGTCGTCTCTTCCAGATGTTCAACCGTGTGGAACCTCCTATTCTGTTAAAGGTACTTGAAAACATTATGGAGTTTCATTTTGCTTTTCTTCTAACATTTCTCTGCCTACAGAATCTTAAGGTTGCATGCTTACACTGCTTTTTTTTGTCTAGATACTGGAGTGTACCAATCATTTATCAACTGATCCAAATTGCTTGGAGAATCTTCAACGTGCAGATGCAATCAAGCATTTGATCCCCAACCTTGAGCTTAAGGAGGGCAACCTTGTTTATCAGATCCATCATGAGGTTACCCCTTTGACGTGCATTTTTTTTTGAAAAACTAAAAATTGGATTATTTAACGTTTTTAGTGTTATGTAGGTGCTTAGTGCTCTATTCAACCTGTGCAAGATAAACAAGAGGAGACAGGAACAAGCGGCTGAAAACGGAATCATACCTCACCTGATGCTTTTCATCATGTCTGATTCTCCTCTAAAACAATATGCCTTGCCACTTCTATGTGATATGGCTCATGCATCTCGGAACTCAAGAGAGCAGCTAAGAGCTCACGGTGGTCTGGACGTTTACCTGAGTCTGCTAGATGATGAATACTGGTCTGTCATAGCCTTGGATTCAATTGCTGTTTGTTTGGCGCAAGACAATGACAACAGCCACAGGGTGGAGCAGGCGTTACTCAAGAACGAGGCAATTCAGAAGTTAGTTAACTTCTTTCAGAGCTGCCCTGAGAGACACTTTGTGCACATACTGGAGCCATTCTTGAAGATTATTACGTATGTATCCTCTCTTCTTTGTTGTTCTTATGAAAGCTTAAGTGAAGTTTCAACTTCTTTAGTCTAATCCTTATCATTCTTGAATCCAGGAAATCATCTAGAATCAACAAGACATTAGCTGTAAATGGATTGACTCCGTTGCTTATTTCAAGGCTAGACCACCAAGATGCCATAGCTAGACTTAATCTCCTGAAACTTATCAAGGTAATGAATCGCCATACTGTTAGTCTTAATACTGTTATACAAGTTGTGTGTGTTGACTGTTTGGTTTTAATGATGTGAAACAGGCTGTGTACGAGCACCACCCAAAGCCAAAACAGCTGATAGTAGAGAACGACCTCCCTCAGAAACTGCAGAATCTGATAGAAGAACGTCGTGATGGACAACGTTCAGGAGGCCAAGTTCTTGTGAAGCAGATGGCGACATCTCTACTCAAAGCACTTCACATCAACACAGTCTTGTGAGTCCCAAACAAACAAATTATCTTATCTATTGGGACTGTATATTTACTCCTCCTTATGAAAGAAGAGTTCACCCACCCCCAAGTGTGTATATCTTCTTGTTCATTAACTGAAAGATTTGTAATTGTTATATTATTAGCTTGTGTGGTGGTTCTCTTGGGTTTTTCAGTACCTTGAGAGATGGCCAAACACTTGTGGCTTTTGTAATGTACTATATGCACCTTAGATTTTTCAAAAGATTTTAATTTTGTGACGTGTTCATTTCTTATGTCCTTGAAGTGGTTGGATAAGAATTACATTGAATGAACAAAAATGCTACTTGGAAAGCTGACACATACGGTTGGCTGGGTTTATATTTGGAGCAAACGTTTGTTGGATTAAGCCTGAAGAAAATAGAAAACTTGAGAAATAAGTTAACTCCTATTGAGAATAGTAAATATTTATAGGAAACTTGAGAAATAAGTTAATTTCTACTGAAAATAGAAAATATTTATGTTAAGTTTGATGAGTTTAGGAGATTTAGAATTATATATAAGGAGATATCAAGTTGTGGTATAACTTATGAGTTAAGAGATGAGTCTTTGTGATTGTGAGAGAGCTTAATGTTTCTGAGTGAGTTTTTCTTAATAGAGTTTGTGAGTTGAGTTCTTGAGTTTTGAGTGATTTTCTCAAGAGATTAATAAGAGAATTATTTTTATTGTTGAGTTTATATAATTCGAGATTCTATATTTGGTATCAAAGCTCTAGGTTCGATATTGAGTCAATCCCTAAATTCGGATTTGAGAAAACTTCACAGGAAATTGTAATGGTTATGGCGGAAACTTTATTCAAGCTAGATTCACCTAAGTCCGACAAAGATAAGGAGATGATAACCCTAATGTTGAGCGTGGAATATGTCAAAATCGACAACCCTAATGTTGTATCGAAATTCAGAATCAGGGATCAGTTGAGGGAGAAGCTTCAAGCCACGAATTTTGATATGGTCCTTGGTGGTGTTGATATTGTTGGAAGGACCCGTACTGGTCAGGGTAAAACATTGATTTTGGTGTTATCTATATCGAAGTCTTTGATTAATGGACCGGCAAAGAGAAAAAAAAAAAGAATGTGTACGGCAGGCCACCGAGTGTTTTAGTACTTTTACCAACCAGAGAATTGGCCAAGCAGGTGTTTTGCTGACTTTGATGCATACGAAGGATCTGTTGGTTTAACTTTTTGTTGTGTATATGAAGGTTCTCAGGAGATTAAACTAAAAAGGGTTGTTGTTACCCCTGGTCGTATCAAGGAACATACAGAAACGCACAACATTGCTACGAAGTGTCTGAAACAAGCTAAGAAGACTATTGATCTTTTGTTGGTAATGATGAAATAAAGGCCAGTAATAGTGTTAGAAACGTTGCTCTTCCCTGCAATAAGCAAGCTATTTCAAGGTTGATTCCTTACGTTGACCATTTTTATAGCAGTGGAGGTAGTAAAATTTGTTTCACTAAGACTAAAGATCAAGTTTCTGAGTTTTCTGGTTTGTTACCCGGAGTTAGAACTTTGCATGGTGACACTCAACAATCACAACATAAGATTGCTCTTGCTGAATTAAAGGGTAAGTGCTCGACATTGGCTTCTACAAACGTTACTGCTCATGGTCTAGATATCAATGACGTCCAGTTAATTATCCCGTATGAGTCTCCGCGTGACGTTGAAGATTATATCAGTTGTTCTGGCCGAATAGAAGGAGCTGGTAACACTAGATTTGTGGTTATGTTGTATGGTTCTAAAAAGTCTGGTGTGTCCAGGATTGAAAAACAAGCTGGTAAAAGGTTTGAACATGTTTCTGCATCACAACCTAATGATATTGCCAAAGCTGTTGGTATGGAAGCTGCTGAGAAGATTACACAAGGCTGTGACAGTGTGGTTCCTGCATTTATGATGGTTGCTGGCACCTCTTGATGAAGAACAAGGTGGAAACAACGCTGGTGGGGGGAAGAAGTCAAACAAAGTCCGTAAGAGGAACGGTGCGAGAACAACGAAGAAAGTGATAGCAAAGGATGAATTTATAGAAGAAAGCTCTCAGTTTTTGGTAGATAGTGATGATGTTTCAGACAACAAAAGTGACACAAAGGAGCCATTTGAGAACTAGAAAAAAAGCTTCACCAGCAGCATGTTCTTCTGATGTGGAGGAAGGAAAAACAGAGAAGAAAGTGAGACAGAGGATTATTAAGAAAGATAAAGACGTGGAGGATGGTTTAGTCACTACTAGTAGTATATATGATGAGCTTAGTGATGCCGAGGAAGCCTTGGATGTTAAAGCCACTGATGCCGGCAGTGAAGGAGAAAATATTGATCTGAGCAAACATGAAAGCGAAGATATTAGTGACACGTACGGGTGGTCTCCTCTTGTGTGTTGTTTTGAATCTGCACAGCATGCTTTTGTCTCATCAGGAAGGCAAGCAAACAGGTTTTTGGATTGCGAAACCGATGAGAAAAGGGTAGAGATCTTTCATGATGAAGAACAATTTAAGAAAGAACTCGAGATTTTCAAGAATCAACAAGCTTCAGACTCAGTTGTTCTTCTGTTGGTAACCCGAGAGCTAGAGAAAGTTAGCTTAGAACTGGCCGCAGCTAAAGACGCCAAGAACCTGCTTCTGAGTCAAGCAGAGAATACTAGCAAGATGGTTTACATCCATGCAGAGAAAGTGGACATCTTGTCATCGGAGTTGATAGGGTTTAAAGTAATACTTGATTCAACTCAAGAGAAAGAAACCATCTCCAGCAAAGAGACAGCTGTTTTGAAAAATGAGATTGAGAAAGTGAGAAGCTTTGAAACATATGTTAATGAACGAGATATGATCATTGCAAAGCTTGATGCTGTGATAGAAGTTTTAAAAAAGGCGAGGTCCTATGCGTACACCTTTGATGACCAGTGGTGTAACAAAGCCATATAACTGGAGGAACAGTTGGAGGAAGACAACATGATGAAGAAATCCGCCTCAGTCTCTTTTGTGTCTTTGATTAAACGGCTGGAAGGAAGCAATACACGACTACAGGTTATGAAGTGTGAGGTGACTGATCTCAAGGATAAGGCCAAGCTAATGGTGACGGTGGGGCTTAAGAAAAGTCAGGTTCTTGAGAAATCTGAACATCTACTCGAGACTGCGGAAGAGTTGTTATCTAAGGTTGAGAAAGAAATAAAACTAAAGACTGAGCTTGGAACTTTCAAAGATGAGAAGAGTAAGACCTTGTCAGAGCTGGAGAGGCTGAAAGAGGAAGAGGAGAAGAGCGAGACATCTATGCAGAGGTTAGCTTCAGTGTTGCACCAAGCGTTGAGTGAACGTGTGTTGAAAAAAAAAGTTGTTGAGCCTATGTGGTCAGGATTACGCGATACGTTTAGAAGATAGGAAGCTGGTCATTAAGTCAACAAACGAGAAGTACGAGAAGATGCTTCACGAGCTAGGACAAACGAGGAAACCGTTTGAGAGCTTAGTAGATTGGAAGATGAGAGGTATTGTTGAAGGCTTATCGAAAATGAAGTTCAAGTTTAAGGGGGGGAGAATGTTGGATTAAGCTCTAAGAAAATAGGAAACTTGAGAAATAAGTTAACTTCTACTGAGAATAGGAAATATCTAATTATGTTAAGTTTGATGAGTTTAGGAGATTTAGAATTATATATAAGAAGATATCAAGTTGTGGTATAACTTATGAGTTAAGATATGAGTTTTTGTGATTGTGAGAGAACTTTAAGGTTTTTAAGTGAGTTTTCCTTAAGAGAGTTTGTGAGTTGAGTTTTTAAGTTTTGAGTGATTTTCTCAAGAGATTAATAAGAGAGTTATTTTATTGTTGAGTTTATACAATTCGAGATTCTAAAACGTTTACTTGCATCGCACGCCTTCAATGACCTTTACAGGAACGAATAGGAAAGGAACAAACAATAATAAAATAGCAGGAATGAAAAGGAATAATTGTTCCTCCCCGTTTTAAGGAATGATAAGGAATTGACTATTCGTTCCCGTTCCTTGGTTACCATTCAAACCCTTTATGTTCGAGTAAAGTTCACTTGTACCATAGTAACTAGAAGCTATTTCTCCAGATAGATTCCAAATTTTTAAAAATGTTATCGACTTTTTCTGTAGAAAATATCATTGACTTTTACTTATGTTTTTTATAAATTGCTTTATGCCCATTGCTTCTTGTATAGTAATAGCACTAATTGAAGTTTATTGCTTATGTTTACAATTTTTTTTCAGAAATCCAAGTCCCATTGCATCTCTTATACTATCTTCTTGGTATAGTCTTTGTATTACAATTGAATATAGTCTCGTTCGATTAGACTTCAGTTAAAAATTTCTTACAAGAACAAGTTGACCAGTTTCTCTCTATGACAGATGTGATCCTATAACATTGGAGCTTATCACTATAGTTAACATATAACAGAGAGATTACTCAAGCAGATAGGATCT
>JABAYD010114599.1:0-11830 GCA_014822095.1 Diplotaxis tenuifolia
GATTAAATCAAAGAGACTTGTTTATCAAAGACCACCAAATTAAAAGTTCTTAATGAAACATGCATGCGGAAGTGAACCTTAGGATGTTCTTCCTGGCCTTTGAATAACCCATGAGGTTCAACCATGCAGTTACCAATCCGAAAGAGAGAGAGAACCATCAGAGTAATTAGTAAGCCTATCCCAAAATATGGTAAATGTGATGAGGGAGAACCACTTACTTTCTCTTTGACACCGTCTATAATAGCCCACATATATGTATTCTCTCCTTGTTTCTGTTTTTCTCTTTAGAATCTTTATTCTTCTGCACATAACCAAATGAAATTAACTTGAGCTGTAGTTAACATAAAACTGAAAACTTAGAAAGTCACATTTGGGAGGGGGGGCCTTGACGATAATGTTTCATTTTACTTTTCCCAAGACCAGCCCTAATAACCAAAGCATATAAACACGAATCCATTTTTTGCTCACACTGTACACATTAGTTTCCACTAAAGAGGGAAAAAAATTATTTACCCTATACCCATTCATATCAGTGGCATCAATTCGAGCTCCTTCTCGCAGGAGAAGGTCTGCAACATCAACGGACGGAGCCATTAACCCCTGCCCAATGCAAAGTTGTCTGTCTTATATTATCCACTGCGTTAACATGACCACCGTGCTGCAAGATAGCAAGGAAGAATTTTCAACGATTTTGAAGAAAAAGTTAAGATCAGATTTGAGGGGAAAATGGTTACTTCCATGATGTATTGAGCGACGTTGAGGTCGCCGTAAGCAGAAGCGGAAAAGACTTCTGTGATGGGTGGCGATTCGGTGTGATGATGAGAGTTGGAATCTAAAGGCATTACTTCGATCTCCGAAGAATCCATCTGCGTGCGATCGGGGAGGGATCTTGTCAAAGTCTGGTCGTTTCACTTAAGTGTTGATTATAGATTATAGATTATAGATTAGATGGCAAGGTTACGATCCGTCAAGACAGATCTCAGGATTCGCGTGAAAGGGGAAGGGATTGGCAAGAGAGAGGATTAGAAACGACGTAATTTTTACAAATCAGATTTGTTTGGGCCAGGGTGTATTGAAATACGAAGGGTTGTTAACAATTCAAACCCAACATAAAAAACACAGCTGACGTGGAGAAACGTTTTAATTTGATTGGTGGAATATTTATGCCTATGTGGATAGGCTCCCTAAGGCTTATATTCACCTTTTAATATTAGTTTGATACCAAAGATTTAAAATGATTTAAACCGAAACTTTTTAAACCAACAAATAATTTGAATCAAAATTATGTAAACCATAATTATTTAAGTAAACCATATAAAAACTTAATTTAAACCAAAAAGAAAGCAAAAGCCCTAATCCATCGTGTGATCATCTTGTTCGTAACACAGATCATATGTTTTCAAATTGCATTAATTTCCTTCCTTTTTCACTCATCATGTAAATAAAAGTTGTTTGGGGTTAATGGATATTTGGTAAAAAACAATTGTTATTTGGTGGTGAGAAAGGAACAAGGAGTAACCATATAGCAGTACAGTAATCCAAGTATCCGGACCTCTTACTTAGTCCGACTATTCCACTGCGTCCAACTGGAACTGGCGAGAAAAGTCCTTGAGGCCAAACGGAAACCATGTTAAATCCGCTGTGGCCGGGGCTCGAATTCGTGATGGCGGGCACCTCAGCCGAGCTTCCTTTACCACTAGACCACGAGGCCCGGTTAAAAAAAACTATAGAAGGTTAAACTTTTTATAGTGACTGACCCCGAGAAACCTTAGTGGACCTTAAACCCAGGCCATCTGCGTGCACAAAATTTTTGTAAGGCACAGTCCTACTGTCTCCGAGTATCGAATCTACGACCTCGAGTAATCATATGTGAGAAAGTGTCTTGAAACCACTAGGCCATCAACCACTTCAGCTTCGTTTTGAAGATCCACCTACATCATAGTGTTATGAACCTTTGCAGTAACTTAGTTATCTCATAGTTATAGTTCTGTAATATATAGGGGGTTTATTGAATTGGGGTTTCATAGAATTCTAGTTTTTTCTCAATAATTTATTTCGCTATTGACTGTTTCTTTTCAAGAAGGTGCGTCATGAGTAGACATAAGTACTTACCTTGTTAACAAATATTTTTTTTTGGCAACAAATATTATCACATCTCTTTCCTTGCATTGCATTCAAATATTGTTTATCTTAACCAAGTAGCCTTGTGGTGAACATAGAGTAAAACGCCCAATAAGATGGAACCACCAAGGTTCGAGTCCTCACCACTGGAGAATTATCATTTCGACATCACCAAAGACAGAAGACCGATACGTAGCAACACGTGACTAGTCTGGACCACTTTTGTGGGACTAAGATACCTTTGTATAATTAAAAAAAGAATATTTTATCTTTACATGGAAATATATTTCAATTGGTGAAATATTCATTCATTTTTATGATTATATATTGATATGAATGTCCAGTATATATAAATATTATGAACTAGAAACCAATGAACGTTTAAACACTATATGTGCACTCCAATAAGATGGACATATTGATTTATTTCCTTAGTGAAGAGTACATCATCACCAGACTCTACTGCAAAAGAGAGATTCTTGCCATAAAAAATGTGAGTGGTGTATAGGCTTTAGAGGTTTTATGGTTATGTAAAGTCATAAAAGCTAAAAATTTGCCGATTTTTTATTTTATATTTTAGAAATCTGTAAATTTTTCAAAGCCTACTTTTGAAAAAAAAACTGTTTTTGTTCATATTTATCTACATTGATTTTTTTTAGACTTTTTAACATTCTTCTATCTTTTCATTTTCTTTTTTAAAAACCATGGGTAACGTTTTTTGTCTTTTGTTCATCCAAAATAAAAAACACTTAGTATAATAGTTGATAAATTATTTTTTCTTAATTAATTTAGTTTTTTAACATCAAAAAAAATAGTCATAACTAATATTAATCTGCTCAAAACTAAAAACAAATATTGCATATGTAACTGAAAATATTTACGACGAATTCAAAAACAGTCAAATGATATTTAAGAAAATTGCTTTTAATATAAATACAAAAAGAAAATTCATTGTCATCAAACACACAAAACCAACAAAAGGAACTTTTAAATACGATGGAAAAAATTCTCAGTTCACAATATATGGAAGGTGTTCGAGATGAGATGGCAAATAATATATGGATTAGGATTCATTAAATTTTTAATAATATTTTTGATATATTTAATAAATTTTAATTTATTGAAAATTTAATAAATAAATTTGTTGGTTACAATTTTAATTATTTTTACAATAAAAATAAAATATATCGTTGATAATTTTGATTTCTTGTTTTAAATTACCCACTTGTAAGACTTGATCCTGGTCCTTTGGACCCCAACCGAACCTAGGCCTTAACCTATATGTTTCTATGTTTGATTCCAGTTTTAAGTCCATATGTTTCTAAATCATTTTCAATGTAATGAGGTTCATTCAATCAGAGTGAATAATCGAATCATATAAGGGGCAAACATATTGTATAAATATAAATCAGAGTGGTACAAAATAGTCATGTGATTCGTTTTGCACTATAGGCTAACATAAGTTCATAAATAAAACAAGACTAATCTCATATCCCACACATCCATCACGTCCAGAGTCTTCATAGCTCCTTGGCTTTGCCACAGTCATTGTGTGCACCTGAAACCACACTTGCACAATCACATTCTTTATATATTAAAGCGCAACTCTCCTTGCCAATCAGCATGTGGACAATTTAAGAATAAAAAAGTAAATTCTGAAAAAATAAAACCAACTACACGTTAAAGTGGCACTGTAACAAATTTAAACTGTTTTTTCTCTTGAATATTTTTTTTAGAAAAACTTCGTTGGATCAAAATATTTTCCATTTATTTCTTTTTCATATACTATATTTATAAGTTTCATCAGAAAAATTGTTCTTCCACTAACTATATTCTCCCATGATTTCCACTTTTTGTGCATCTAAATGAACTGATAACTCTCTGTCTAAAAGAGTGAAAAAAAAAACTGTAAACTATTTGTTTCAAATAAAACTCAGAGAATCCCAGACACATTTATTCAAAATAAAAATATCAATACTGCTGGATAAAAAAAGTAGAGCGAGAAGACACCAACTCCTTTTTTGGCACAAGAAGACACCAACTCCTAAAAGCCTAACAGTTATGGCATTCAAATGTTTAAAGCTCCATCAAATATTTGCATCTCTCAAATACGTTCAAGTTCATCCTAAAGCCGGTTGTCAGATATTAAAGGTTTGTATCTCTATATTCATCCAAATTAATGGTAATCAATGGTCCTCATAAAATTTCAGTTTATGAATTAAGCTTTGTGGCATAAGAGTTCAATACAGTTTGCAAATGATTTGGTAAAGTGTAAAGAGATAACAATACAAAGTAGTCGTTTCTTTTAACATGATTGAAAGAACAATTTCAGTGTTATTTAGAGATCTTTTAATCTTTTTTATTGTGCGAGGAATATGAGACAATTTTACGCATTGCCTAACACACTAACACTCACGACCATCACAAAAAACATGTTATGTTTTCATACGATGAGAAAATATAATTATTTTCCTTTTTTTTACATACGCTTCATCCGTGAGTATTTGAAAATCTTTGTTACTCAAAACATTATCTCTATTATGTTGAGAATGCAAGAATATGGTTTTATTAAAATAATATTTTTTGCATCGGTTTGGTTTAAATGAAATTCATATATTCATGCTTCTATTTTCTACAAACATTTCATATATTTTTTTTAATATTTATGTTTTTTTATTTCAAGGTGAGAAATGATGCAGAAAACTTATTGAAGATCAAACGAGAACCCTATGTAAAAGTAGAATAGATTTTAAGTCACACAAAGGTACATTGCATTGAGGATCAAATATATGTATTCTTCTATATAGATTTATAATTAATGTTACATTTTCGTTTTAATTTGGTAATAACTTTTCCAGGTCTCTAATATATGTACTCTTCTATATAGATTTATAATTAATGTTATATTTTCGTTTTTAATTTGGTAATAATTTTGCCACTGCATAGCAGGGGCCATAATACTAGTATATAGTTATAAACGATAACCTAATACACAAGTCTAACCAATTGCATGGTTCCGAGCCTAACTAGGTTTCTGACCCAAATCTGACTATTTTCAAAAGCAGTCTAAAAATTACACAAAGACTATGATAATTCATGATAAATCACAACTAAGAGAATGGTGTGATCGGATTCCACAGAACTGGCCCCGATCCCATAGAATTCGAATAAACCGGCCTAAACCCTAAAAATGAGAATCTGCCTAAATCAACTCCAAATCCAATTCCGATTGTTCCTAAAACTCTTATAAATCATAAAACACATGTGTGTAAAGAAATAGGGGTTTTAGTCATACGAAAACCGGTCTTGGGTAACAAACCCTATCTTGGCCTAAAACTGCCTTTAAACCGGCCAAAGACCACGGTTCAAGGCTCGTGTGTCCCTAACCCTTACACGGTCACGAACAGAAAAAGATGAAGAGTAGGAGATGATATAAAACAGGGATGGATGCAACCGGTTTCTCATTTCACCCTAATCAACACGGATCCAACCGCAAGGCCATGGGAATGGCTTTCTCGGCTTACATCACTAACCTTAGCCACGGTTTCCTCTTGGCTCTGATCCTTCTGCTTCTTCTTCTCCTTGTTACGATCATTCTTCCTGGTATCCATCCTCACGAGACTTGCTTCCCACGAACACACACACCAGAAACCAACAAACTCTTCTCGGTTCTCACCAAAATCGGTGTCTAACTCTTTCTTTGTCTTTATATTTTTGCAGGATTTTGCCTGAGCAAGGTGATGAGATTTTCGTGGACTAAGACTCTCCTTATATAGGAAAAGGACTTGCCAACTTACCAGGGACGAACATGCACCAGCCGGATAGGAGAAAGGCACACCCCGCTCCCCTTCGCACCTTCTCGTATGCAACCGGCCAACTGGCCCTTTTAGGTGTGTGGGCTGAATAACAAAAGGCCCAATTCGTGTGTCTGAGTTCCCAGCCCATGTACCAATCCACCAGGCCCATCTCTTACTGACCTAGCACCTGACCGAGCCTCAGTCCCACCTCGGTCCAGCCGACCACGACTCCAACACTCCACCGAGCTGAGTTGAGCTGAGTTCCAGCTGGGTGAGCTAGTCCAACAGCTCCTGGGAGCTTACCAACTCTGACCGAGCTACGTCCAAGCTTCCATTAGCTGGTTGAGCTCCTTCCGAACTGTCCCGAGCTAGTGGAGCTTACCCGAAGCCTCGTCCAGCTCCCATACCGCTCGTCCAGCTTCCGTACCGCTTGTTCAGCTCCCATACCACTCGTCCAGCTTTTATATTACTCTTTCAGCTCTTTTAAGCTCGTTTCCTTCTTATTTTAGTCAAGTCTCAGCTTCCATGAGCCCTTAACCTTGCTTCCGGACCATGTTACCTTCCAGATGAGGTCATAAAACTTGTTGGTGCGATCTTTGTTACCTTGGTCCGTCCCGACGACCCTAGTTAGGATCGGAGACATGACACACTTATTTTATGGACTTGCATAAATGAAAACATAGAATGAAATAAATAAGGAGTACATTTTGAAAATGAATCATAAATCTGTACTATTAAATCTGAAGTCATGACGTTTTTCATGTATGATTTTTGTTTTAAAACAAATTGAACCATCTTTAGAAAGTTATCAATTTTGTTATAACGTAATCATAATAATTTTATCTATATTATTATTTGCAAAGTGATTTTTCAAAACGGAACTCACACGTTAAAACTTAGGGTGGTTAATATCGTTTTTACTCTAAATAAATAAAACATATAAATTACATCCAAAATAAAAAAAAAAATCTAAATTATTTTATTTAGATAAAAATAATAATCGTAACAATTATCCAAAATATAAATAATAGGTTCTTAAATAATATAATTCCAATATATATTGTGTTGTTATCTGAAAATATATTTTAATTAAAAGTTAACTAAGTAAGTTTTGTTACAAAATAAAAATTTATAAGATTCTATAGTAATAATATTATTAATCACACTTTATTAAGAATTTATTAACCACACAAACCTAGTAATTTATTCTCCGACGACAATACAAGAACCCAATATTAAGAGTTTTCAGTTTTAAGATGTCAGAAATAATACAGCTTTGACGCCTAGATATACAAATTACATGCAAATCCCTAAAACAAATAAAACTAATACCCATACAAAGGGTATCAGCAAATATAGATTTGCTCAAATACATTTGTAAGAAAAAATAAGTATGAAAATGAACAAAGAGTAGCCAAATTCTCAACGCCAGCTACCGTGGATTCTCTAAACCATATGCGGGCCTAGAATGTTCATGCGAGTTAACCGGACTATCAGGCAAATCCACGTCATCCTCTTGTGCCCATGACCCAACGTACTGCTGAACCACAAGAACCGAGACAGTGGCTGCAAAATCCGAAGAGGCAAGCAAATCTCCAATGGCACCAAGCTCAGGACACTCACTCCAATCAGTTAAACCGGCGGTTAGAGGAGACAACATCCCTTCTCCTCTCCCAACTATAAACAAATCATGAGAACTATCCATTGACCTCACCGCAGCAACAGTCTCCTCTCCATTGCTAACCACTTTGTCCACGTAAAGAACCGACTCGTGTTCCGCATTCGCTGCTCTAAAAGTATTAACGTACTCATCATCAAGCTGTCTTTGCCTCTTCATGTCCACATTCACGGAAGCAGAACCTTCCGTCACATCTTCATCAGGAATAAACCGTAATACGGATAAAGTAATCCCAGGATGCTCAGCCATCCTCCAAGCGTAAGCTAAAGCTTCTCTATCGTCAGGACCGCCGAAAAACAGAACAGCAACTTGGAGAGAGATGGTGTTCGAGGTCAACCTCGTGGCTCCATTTAGTCCTCGGTCCACGAGGATCCCAACCGAGCAAGGAGAGTTCGCAAGCAAGTTTTGGTTAACCAAACGGTACGCCGGATTGGTTGCTTCCATCCCTCCATCCACGGTTTGTTGTTTGTGAAAAGGAATGATTATAAAAGAGACGCGTTTGTCCTCAGCTAGACTACACACGTCCTCGTGCATCGTCGAGTACGGCGAGATCGCTGTCAACGGCTGAACAGCGACGAAGGCGGCGTGTTGCTCGTAGTTCTCGAATGCGTTGATGATGTGGTCTGACTGAGCCTGTGTCCTGTTAAGCGCCGGTCGTCCGGATTTTCGCGTGCTGTGGACGATCAGCATCGCGGAGGCTCGACCAGTGAGCTCGACCAGATGGAGGACGTATATGCATATGGGAGATCTCTTTGTAGGGTTTGAAGCTTCGAGAAGGTTGATTATAGTTGGGACGTTACGTGGTGTATGGACACATACTAGTACTCTAAGCTCACTATCCGGTTTTGTCTGTTGAATCGTTCGTCTTTTGTAAGAAACCGAACGTCTAACCGGTTTGTAAAGAACGGTTACTATAGGAGTTATGACTCCGGTCATAACCAAGGCTATAAGCACCATTGTAGCAAAGGTTTCATCATCTAAAACCTTTTGGTCTTTGCCAACGTTAAGGACAATCATTTCAACAAGACCTTTGGTGTTTAATAACAAACCAATAGTTATCCCTTCACGAACCGGCATGCCATGGAAAAACGCAACGATGACTGTTCCAATGACTTTTCCAGCACACGCTAGGAAGATAACAAGCATGAGAGTTAGCCACGTGGCAGGTCCTTCGATGGAAGATATATTAGTCTTGAGACCACTTATGGCAAAGAAGAGAGGTAGGAGAAGTCCAGAGACGAAATCTTCAAGTTTCTCTATTAGGGTGAGACCAAGAGGACCATTTGGGATCACAAGACCGAACACAAAGGCTCCAAAGACTGAATGTGTTCCGATCGAATCGGTGATGAAACCGGAGATCATGACTCCAGTTAAGATAAGACATATGTAGAACTCGCTAAAGTTCTCGCCCTCAGGGGTTTTGCGGATGATCCAAGAAATCCCCGGTCTAACGAGAAATACACAAACGGCTATGAAAGCTGCACTAGAGATCATGACCCAAAGGGAGGCAAATGAGGTTTTCTCACTCTCGGCCAAGGCAATGGCTAGGGCCAAGAGAATCCAAGCGAACATGTCGTTGACCAAGGCTGCTGACATTGAGATACGACCAATCTCGGTGTTGATGAGCTTGAGCTCAGCAAGGATCCTTGCGAGGACCGGGAAGGCGGTAACGGAGAGAGCTACACCGAGGAAGAGTATGTATGTGCCTTGGCTCAAATGGTCGTCAGATCTGTGCATAGAGAAAGAGAAAGCTGCACCGATGAGGAATGGTAAGACCATACCGCCAATAGCTATGGTTAGGGCTCTCTTCCCGGTTTTGCGTACGACCATAATGTCCATCTCAACGCCCACTAGGAAAAGGAAATAGAGTAAACCAACGTTAGCCATTGTTTCAAGTACCATCACACTTCTCTGAGGGAATACGGTGTTGGCAAATTTATCGTAGCGCCCAAGCACCGATGGCCCCAACACGATTCCTCCCTGTAAATTTAATGAGAAATTTTAATTTTATTACAAATTTGATAGCATTTTTAAAATTTAGATCATTTTCAAAAGTACCCTAAATTTGTGATGAAAAATACTAAACTAAACTTTTAAAATCATTTATAAAAGTTTATAAATCCAACTTCATTCCTTAAATATTAAATCATAAACAATATTCTAACTCAAAACCCAAATGTTAAATGAATTTTTGAAAAGAAGTAGCCAACTGTATTTCAAACAATTTCTCTAAATTAAATTAAGACCAAGAGGCCAAGATATTTAATATACTACAAAAAAATAAATTAAATCATCTACAAGTTTAATATTCTAACAATTACGTGGTTTACTCACAAGGATCTCGGAGATGACACGAGGTTGGCGAAATGGTTTGAGAACAAAGACGAAAAAGCGAGTGACGACAACGACCAATGTAAGCTGAAGAACAAAGAGAGGAAGGGAGAAATCGAGAGGATTGTCGCCTTGCCAAACTCCATTGGTGGTGATCATGCTTGGCGCGTAACATATTATGGAAGTGTCCGTACTGTTTTCCTCTGCCATTTTTTTCTGCAACTTTTCTATCAAACCATGAATATTTTGATTGTTTATTCTGTTTAAATTATCAGGAAGACATACATATCCATATGGTGGAAAGCAAACTGATTCAAAGTTGGTGGTATTCCGTATCATCCTCTTTGCTCAACGAGTCAAACAACATCATTTCATCTCTATTTTTGGTCTTCTTTCTTTAATTAGATTCACAATTTTTTTCAGGTGTTTAGAAAATTGTTTTTAATTTCTTAAATTAAATAATTATTTTATTGATAATTTATTTATTTCAATATGTGTTTCTTTCTTTTCAGAAAACCAAAATCGAAAATGTAAGCGAAATGGGAAAATAAAATGAAAAACGTTGTTGTAACCTGTAACCAAACTGTGTATTTTCGTGTGTAATTAGGCAACTAGAATGAGTTTCAATTTTAATAATCAGATGTTCTTTAAAATTGTAAACTAATCTCCAAATGATATAAGAATGAGGTCACCTGACATCATTAGATCAACAAGTGAAATTTCACTTAATTATTAGTTTGATTAAGAATTCATTAATACTTTTATATTAAGCGGAGTTTCATTTCGCAGAAAGACTATGTAAACTAACGAAAAACATTGTAGAAAATCTTCAACATGGTGTAAAGTACTGTCAAACGTGAATTTCATAGTATAATTTAGTTCAGTGATGTGCAGTTAGACTTGAAACATTATAAAGCAAATAAGTTTCCTTTGAAAATAATAAAGCAAATAAAAAGTTTTGAGTGTAAACAAATTTCTCTCTTGTTTGTAATATCATAATTACCCAATAGTAAAAAATATTCAAGTGGTGCACAAAAAAAAAATATATTCAAGTGTAGCACAAAATAAGAACTAACCAATTGATAAAAAAATATCACGTGGCACAAAACAACACATGCAAAAAAAAAATAACGTCTTCTAAGAGCATGTTTATTAAGAGTTATTGGTGTAATATAAGAACCGTTTCTTGATTTTTAACTGAAAAAACTAAAAATATTTTCTTAAAACACTTATTTAAGAGTTGAATTTTAATTTTTTTAATTAAAAATTAAAAAACGATTCTTTTATTACAATAAAAACCTCACCCTAAAAATTTCCAATAAACATGGCCTAACCTACTAATCGACGAATTAAGGTCCCTCTTTACTGATTCATACTCTTATAATCGCCAACTCTTTTTCTTGGATAAAGATCCTTTAAATAAACTACCATCGTTTTTTCTTACAGAAAATTTGTAAGGGGATCAGACTCGAACCTAAGACTACTAGCTTATCGTAGAAGGCACAACCACTACCATCGAATTCGTGCTATCTGCATACGCAGAATTCATATTCAATTGTTACGTTCGAGAACTCCTTAAGGAGATCTTATGGCGACAAACTCTTGTGTTCTTGCAATCTCCTGCGCTTTTGTAGAGACAAATCTATCCTATATATTTTTATTGACAGACTTAATCATCTTTGATTTCGTCAGTGGTAACTCATGCATTTTCTGCTATGATGTTGGCGCCACATGCAGTATATTGTTGTTTGAAGGCGAAGAAGAGCTTGGACAAAGGTAAAGGTAAAGACAGAAATAAAGACAGAAACTTGCAAGAGGAGTATTTTCTGAAATTATATTTTCATGACTTCGGAGCTACAAACATGTTTAATCTCTTCTTTAAACAAGATAACAGAAGCGTCTA